>BGZK01004780.1:0-11621 GCA_005406025.1 Eumeta japonica | reverse complement strand
AGTGGAGGATTCACAGACCTCTTGCTTTGGAGCTTCGGGCTAGCACCCTATGCCATTGAGCTTCCCAGAGGCCTGGCTCGACTCGAAACCGACAAGTGAGCATCATGCTTAACTTGACGGCATCCTCCCAGTAATCTCGAGAAGTTTGTTGGTGGGCAGCAGTACCTAAAGATCATTTGCAGTGTTTTTTATTTTAATCTCCCATCAAAATTTCTAGAACGGACCCTTTAATAAAAAAAAATTATTTTTGTTGTACAGCGTTATAAATTATAACAATTTGCCAAGGCGCAAAACAACACTGATATCCTTAAGCACCAACAATTTCAATATAAGGATTTAAAATAACAAGAAGCTGTCGAAAATATTATAAATAATACCAAATATATTACTCAATATTAATATAAATATTTATACGGAATTATTACATTTCAACAAATATTTAAGCAAACTCTAAAATTTACGCTAAAAATTAAAAAGAAAGAAAGGTAGAGATTTAGGTAATTTTCAAAAATTGCCAATTGTCAGTTAAGTTAGCACGCACGGTCACGCTGATGTGTTGGTTATTTTTTAAATATTTGCTATTTTAGTATGCATGCAGGTGTGTGTGTGTGTGTGGGAGTCAGTCAATTCAAGGATATTATTTACCATTTTCACACAATAAACTCATCACTAAAGGTCATTTCTTTGCCTTTCACTGACTTGTGTTCAAGCAACAAAATACGGTTGAATGTTAAAAGTTATTACAACAATTTCAATTTATTGAATGAATATTTGTTGTACTAAAAGTGTTATCATTTCCTTAAACAAACGAGCATAAAAAAATACTTGAACTTGAACAAACACCAGAGCAACTGAAATACATTTAAACAAAGTGTGTAAGACAAACACACACAGAATAACAACATTATAAATGTCAGCTTTGAATTGGAAATGACAGCAACTACCCAAGTCCGGTGGATGTTTCGAGTGTCAAAATATAGTTTCCGCTACGTTACGTTTAGTAATATTATTTGTTGTCTATTTTGTTTTTTTCAGGTTTTTGTTTGTTTGTCTTGCATTGATTAAGTCATGTTAGTTTCTGTAATAAATTTCAGCCATTCTGGCATAATTAAATGTTCCTCCCTTTAGCACTTAATAATTTGAATTTAATAAACTTTAATGTCAGCCTGAGAGAGTGAGAGATAAGAGAGTAGGTAAATAAATTCTGGGAAGAACTTGCAACAATTCATAGACTGTTATGAATGACCTAAAAAGTTTTAAAGACATGCAAACAGGAAAATATTTTCAACAACTAGTGCATAACTTTAGCTTTTCTTTATCTTTTATTTATTTTAAATTTAATATTTCCCAGATACTTATTTCTATAGCATAACTGTAATTAATAAGAAAATATCGATTTTCAGCATGAAACGCCCAAACAGTGTAGTTATTAATGCTAACCTCTTAAATTATTTAATGTTGATTTAACTCGATATTATATCATACAAGTTAAAACGTTATATTTGACCGGGTCGAATTTTCGATACCCTCAACTATTAAGACATCAAAAAATTAAATAAAATTCTACTCCAGCTGACTAGTTTAACACCACATCCACTTATTTTGACAAAAAAAGCCTACTTCATTTAGAAGTCCAATTTATTAAGAAAAATGGTTCTCATTATAAATTTCTCGGATATATATATACATGGGTGATGCCAAAAAATTTCACAAGCTAAATTTCAAATGGCGGATTTTATTTCTTCACTTACTTTTCTTTATCAAAAACGTTGCAGATTACTTTAAGATCCGATTTCTTGAGAAATCGTGAACCATTAACAAAAATTTTATAAATTTAGTTTTAATTAGCCAGATTTTATTACTTTAGTTAAGTTTTTTTCACCAAAATATAGTCTAGGGGGCTAAAAGATCCGACTTCTTCAGAAATCGGGTTTCACTATATGGACCAATGTCAAGAAATGATTATGTTTTAGAGGTTTTTTATTTTTCTTAGAACTTTTTCCCCCCTGGTCCGATTTCGCCTATTTCAGGCATCTGGTTAGTCCAAATTTCAAGAGTGTGGCTCTTTTCTTTTGAACTGTAAAATATGTTCCATAGACAGACGGAAGGACGGGCATGCCCAAATTGTCTGGGTTTGATCACTGATTATGAATACATATATGTTATGGGGTCGCATATTTCACTGCGTTACGTACGGAATGACAAAGTGAAATACGCTTCATTATTTGATTGGAGCGTAAATAAATAATTATTTTCCTTTTCAAATATAAATTAATTTGGGCTTATTGAAAAAAATATCTAGTATTCTGGTTCTGAATCGCCTAGTTTTATGATATTTTAGGGCCATGACAATTGACTGACTGCCGAAGTATGTCTCAATCCGTACTGTCATATATCCTCTTTTCGATAATATTCATATAAATTCCAAAAGCAAGTTTCCATTATAAATTAAACAACCCTAATATTCCTTTCAAATATTTCTCTAGTATCAAAAATACGCAATTGTCGGGGAATATAAAATAACGCTTTTAAAGCCATCAGATAAATTTTGCAAGCTGTTTTAACTTTCACTTGTTATTCTTATTTAAAGACAACAAATGTATCGCATAACATAATTAATTTTTGAAACACACATACTCTCTGTTTAAACTTAATGCCAGTTTCATATTGCAAATATTTGTCAGCTCCTCTTGGCAAATATTGTTTTATAATAAAACTTCGCCTTTGCTGTGTCATCAAATATTTATTTTTAATTTCTGTCGCAGGAACAAAACTTTGATGTGCGAAAGATGGCAAAATATCACTGACATATGTATGTATGTAAACATATTGTTTGTATTCTGCTGATTAAACCAAATTTAAAATTTTAAGTAAAATTTTAGACAGGAAATTGAATTTCTTACCTTGTACAAGAAAATATAAAGGGCATGAAAATAAATGTTTCAGCATTGAAGAGTAATGGAGCCTTCTTTAAAACGAACTTCATGTTTTCCTTCACCTTTGAATAACATTCAAAATGAAATCTGTGTATTTTATTTCCTAATTTATATTGTTTTTGAAGACAAATATCTAGAAGAACAAATTACATAAGAAAGTTTCAAAATTTCAGGAATAATATTGGCTCATTAAAGCATATAGAAAGTACAAGGTGGTAAAGCTTTTAAACTTCATTATTAAGTTAAATCACTCAATTTTGTCCGAAAGCTTGAAAAAACAGCAACAGCCATGAATTTGATTCAACCGATTCGAAAGTACAAAAAGTTTAATATAGCAAAAGCTAGCGACCTCTAGTTTTCATAACTAATTAAATTTGTTGGTAGATGTCTTTGCTAAAGACAACAACTTCCGCTGCTCACTGCCAAGCATATAGAGATGTGAATTTGATTTGGGTCAGTACCTGCCCCTAGGGCCTAACCTGACGCTGAACCAAGTCCACAGAGTGTGAATAAACCATGTCACACCACCATGCCTGGCATACTTGCCAATGACAGATAGCAATTTACTTGACATATTGTAATGAAATATACACAGACAACTTGCTTAGGAGTTTCGGGCTAGCCCTCGAGCTTTCCAGAGGCCTGGCATTTTGAACAAGTGGCTCGAAGCCGACATGTGAGCATCATGCCTTAACTTGACGGCTACCACCCTCTCAGAAGATTTTCCCGAAGGAGCAACCCTGGGGCACCAACCCCCGTAGTATCGATATCATAACCCCGGATAGGGCTCGCAGAGCAATCTTAAGGACAGGTCAAAGGCATTCCCTTCTCTGAAGATTCGGCCGTCATTACCAGTCCGAGACTATCCAAGGCCCCTATACCCCGAAAGCAAAACGCCAGGGTGTTGCACCTCACCAAGACTAAACCTGTCGCTGGGGGAAGCCGCCAAATATATACAATTATTTATTAGCAGACACACCAATATATGTACAGCTTACATGCATTCGTGATGATTTCTACTAATTGCAGTGCTCGCAAGCCACGTTACGGAGCTTCGTTCCAATGAATAAATAAACTGTTGGTAATGGTAAAATTTATAAATAAGAAAAAGTCGAGAGAATTTAATTGGGAGTGGATAAGGTGAACCTTAAGAAACTCCATAGCTGATACTAACAAACAGAAGAAAGAAAATAATCGGCAGATATTTCAAGATCTTAATTAAAGTATTTATCAAAGGGTAAAACGTTAAAGGTATAAAAAATGTATTTGAAATACATTTTAGTAAAATTAAATTTTATGAATATGCCCATAAAACTTTTACGGATTTCATTGTTATTTTCGACTAAAGAAGAAAGTTTCTTGATGAAATCAAAGAGCGTTTTAAAAGAAATCCCTCCTGTATTCGCGTTGCTTAAAATTTTCTGATGGGAGCTACCAAAACGTTTTGGAAATTACTTTAATGTACACTAAAAGAACAAAACATAATAATTCAGCCAACAACTGGATGCATTCAGCCCACGAATTAATTCGCTAAACTAGCGATTCAAGTTTTTATATCTATTAAAAATTTCATTATATTAACAAACAAACATCAACCAAATCTGTACGTGAGAGCTGTTATTTCAGTATGGAATAGTCCAGCATACAGTGTCTCTTGCTTAAAAAAAGTTTTAAATATCTTCGAATCTCGAATATGAGACAAGTGAACCAAGATAAAAATACTTTAGGAAAACATAGATGCGTTACAGGTATTTATCATCATGCCAAGTGTTGGTTCGTCTCAAACAATTTGTAAGTTTCTTTCCATACGCAAGACAAGGCGCGGAATTTGGTTTTTCTTAGACAAAGATTAAAAATTACTCTCAATTGTTATTTTAGCATAATTAACCTCTTTATTTATGATGTTCCTTTCAACAATACAACTACAAATGTCACTGAGACCAGCAATACCATGAAAAGTCAAATATATAGCTTAAAAGTGACTTGTCGGCAATAGATGATACTTTGGCTGTGTATCTGTCAGTTTAGTTGAAAACGGTAATGCAAACTGCTACAAAAGTTGATAACCTCAATAGAGGCATTAAATTGTAGAATACATAAGTGCTTCTCGGAAACACAGGCAGACGCTTATTTATTGAGATGATCATTAGTCGTTCTTCGTAAACAAAAATCGCAATCGCAATTTCGTTCTTGTTTCTCGCCTAAACAAAACAATGATTCTGCTTCAGCACTCAGCTTTGCTGGATACAAAAATGAAGACAAGGTATTTGTAAAATAGAATATTTGTTGAAAGAAAGTGTCCAATGTGGAACTGGAGCTGTCATGGTATTGCCATGTAAAATTTCTTGCGTATGAATGTGTGTACATGCAAATGACTTTTAGGCTATAAAGCGTCCTGGGTATCAAATGATAAAATAATTTTGCTGCACAAATATATAGAAACATGAACTCGCATGCAAACAGCTCCAAGCATTATTACTTTCAGTTACTTAGTTTTTTTTTTACGAAAAATATCAATTCAAAACTTACACAAGTCAATACACTTGGGATATGCTCAAGTAGATATAAAATTAAATTTACTCGTATACGCACCGAAAAGTACGAGAAATTTATGATAAAGAGTATTGATAACAACAGTATTTTAAACAGATGGCATCAACATGCTGTTTGATATCAATTTTCCTAGAAATCAATTATTTGTATTCGTTAGCTGTGAAATTGTAGCCGTAAAATATATCCACTTTATCAAGTAAAGACAAAAACAAGGATGCATACACATAAATAAAAGTTGTTAATAATGTTCTGTACATCTAATTGTATTTGATGTCTAGCTTTTGTTTTTAATTTCAGCAAATTTCTGTTCTCTTTCGACTTTAGCAGATCACAGCACGTTTAAATGCTTTGCAGTAAACAATTTTACTGCAACCAAATATCATATCCTTGGACATGTCACAGGAAGCAAAAATTTCAATTATATGACATGCATATGCATGCACACTATGTGCATATTATTGTTATTGTTAAATAGTAAAAGGCAAAATAATACGATACTCGGAACGGATATAAGAATTTCGCGCATTTTTAATTATTATTGAAACTCGGCTACTATCAAGAGTGAAATAGGAGAGATACACAAACAGTGGGAGAGAGAGGAGAAGATAACGAATAAAAATTGTGCTGTTTTTGCTTGAATAGCTCTAAATTAAAACTATTTGGCTGTATTGGAGAAAATTAAAATTTTCTAATAAAACCACAACACATTACATATGTTTTAGAAAATATTATTGGTAATCTTAAGCAAAATCTGAATATCAACACCAGAACTCGAAAAGTGGAATTCGCTAGCCAAATCTGATTAAAAGATATGTAAGTGATGGATTTATATTTCTTATAGGAAATTGTATAATAGATATTTTCATGTTGTGACTTTGAATTGATTTTACGAAATCTTTTATTTCAAATGAAATTATTTACACATCCTCTTATTCATTTCTTCTGTATAATTTTATTAAAAGCTTTCATTAATAGTACGAATATAAAACTATGCAATAGCTCTTATATTACACACTTCAATCTTAATCGCCTACAATTTAAAACAATCCTGGACTGTACTCTTAACATTAAAGCAGTATTTATAGCTAGAGAGCCACTACTAGATGCTCCTAGAAGTGTCTGGATTTGTGTATCGAAAATTTATTTACTGAGTTCTCTTAAATTTTATTTAGTGGTGATTTTGATATTGCTTTATATTAGATTAGATTATAGAAGCTCTCGTATAAAATAAATAATGTTACTTTTTATTAAAGAGCATGTATAACACAATTTAAAATGACTGCGTAGTTACTAGGAAACTGGAGCGAAAAATTTACGAAAATTAACAAAACTATTTAAACTTTTTCACGATCAATAATATTATCATATCGTTTTTATTGAGTGGGACAGAAGTGTGTCCAATTTTGTCGTAAAGTTTATGACCGATAATTAGATTTAAAAGTCTTAAAAGCTTTTCTGTTCAATCAACACCAAAATCATAAAAGAAATATTAGTGGATCGCTTAAGAAGCGTAATAAATAGTACATGTCATTTATTGAAGACATCTGGTTATTTGTTTTGAATAAAAATAATATATGCCAACAAAGTATAGGTTAGGCTACTTTTAGCTCAACAGTCTGTAGAAAATCGGAGCCCTTACAAAATTCGTCAATTTTCCACACTTCCCGTAAGATGTTATTACCTGTTCTGTGATCCTGTTTTGTGCGCATTATAATGCTTTTATGCTTTCCCTATCCTCTATATGTTTCTAACTCCATGCCTGTAATACCAGCCTTTTAACCTTGTTATATGTTTACCGAGTCTCCGTAAGCCGGTCCTTTTGTATTTATTTGAATTCTCCTTAGAATTCATCCATTGAATACTCTAAGAGTTAAATAGGCTTCATGAAAACAGCTCTTGAGCCCAAACATAAGCCATCGACTTGCTCCTTATATATTGCTCATTACAAATGCCGTCACCACAAGTCCCAGCTAGTAATTATTTACTTTCTCCAATATTGTTCCTGATTTTATTCACTCAACTGCAATCATCGTAATGAGTACCTGATTACCAATAAGTTCTGCCCAGAGACACGTTTTGTCTATTTGAGGTGCATTCTTTTTTCAGAGTGTAGAAGGGTCTGGGTTGCCCCCACAACTAAACCTTTATAAGAGAAGGAATGCATTTATTCTAGCTCATCAAACCCTATCTGAAAATTATATTGCTACCTGGAGATTGGTGCCCAAAGGGTGCTTCCTAAGGAATAAGCTCTGTCATTCACTGCAGAAAATTATTGTGATCGGCCCGACCACACATAATGATTAAGGCGAGTGTGCGCTTTCGGCGTTGTAAATTAGTAGTTTCAAGTACTGATTCCTCTTTCCGCTTTTGTTTGGATTACTACAGGTTAGAAGGAGCTAGATTTTCTAAATATGCTGTCCATATATACAAATCTCAGATAGATGTATGACAGATAGTTGAAACTTATGTAGTAACAAGACTTCTAGTCGCGGTATTGTGGCAGGGTCTCCTACACCAGCGGATACGGTTTACAGTCAGTCTGATTTTCTGAATTTTCGGTTTATATACTATTTCTGGCCACTCTATTACCATGAATTTCATTACGGACCGATTTGAGATGTGTGTAATAGACGACATAGCAGTAGCGATGTACCGATACTTGCTTTTCAGCATCGAAATAGAGATTTGATATCAACATTCATGTAAAGGAATTATTTATACAGAAAACATCGATGGTTTCTGGCCTTGACAACGATGTATCGATGATGCAGCGTTTAAACCTGTAAATAGCAGTTCCTTATCGGTATCTTCTTTGTTATTTTATTTAGATTGGTGCCAAGCGCGAGATTAACTAATCAATGTAAATTTTTGTAAGAAGAGGATAAGGTAGCCATGGGCGACTTTTCAACTGATAAGTAATGTTGTGCTAGTTTATCGAGATCATTAAATATGTACATTATTATGGAGACATATTTTACTATTTTAATAAATGTCATATAAATATATTTTATATCATTAAAAATAAATTGTGATACTTTTCGGGAAATCCTTTTTGCTACTTTTTGAAAACATTCAACGCTAACGCAGTCGGTTTAATCGGATTGATTAATCCCATGTGACAAGGCTCATCCTTTGTTGGTGATTAGTTGTTGACATTTAGTGTGCGAAACAAACAAAGCGAACTTTGTGCTGTTGATACTTCTTTCCTCTTTGAAGTTTGTTTTTCATTAAACTAAAATGCTGTATTGCGGTTTGAATAGGGGGCTATAAGTTTTATTTATTTAAATACTTGAATATAAATATTTAATTTGAGGTGAAATAATTTGGTGCTTTTGATTTAAGAGAGTAAACGTAAAAAATGTTTTATTTTGTCGAAGTAAAAACATTCAAAACAAATACAATTGTGGAAATGTTTCAACAAAAGGATTTGTTTTCTTCCTGTAGTTTTGTTGACTTCGATGAATATATACATATACTATATTTTCATGTTGTGATACATATTACATATGTATAACCGGAGAGGAAAATTATTCATAAAAACAATTTTAATTAATAATTTTACGGCTGTATTCACAGAAATTATTGCCGGTTTATTAATTTCTTATTTGACAAATTTCTATGCAATACATGTCAAATAAGCGTTCAATAAACTTGAAATATTTTTTTGCAAACAAAAGAAAGTCTCATTTAAATACTTTCTCTACAAAATTATTAATTTGAAAGGAAACCCTACCAAGCTCTGAATTCATCTCTATATGGAGTTAAGGTCGAAGAAATAGTTTATGGTGGCATTTAACAAATTTATTGATTTGATTAAATATGTATTCAATAAGTGACGATGTTTATAATTAATTTTAAAATAACTTCAATTTGATTAAACGTCACAACTTTTGTTCCCACTTTAATCAACATTTCGGTTCAATGTTTTCCACTTTATAACAGAGAGCGAGATTTAATATCAGTGATGTAACATTATTCTTTACATGTATTGAGTACATGTTAGATGTTCAATAATGTTTAGATTACCAGATGGTTGCATGCGTTGCAGGCAGAAGTATCTTTCATCAAAAGAGCGACCAGGTGACGGCTTCAGGTGATGATATCATAATTAAGACCGATTACAGTTGTGCTACCATATCCCTGGCTGAAATTCACACATCCAATTTTGTCGAAAAACTCCGGCATCTTTGAATGAGATATCGAAACATGTGAATATATCCCTTTATATGCATACACTGATTCAACTGTGGCAACACTATCGCTCTTTCTTTCTGATAATAATATCGCGTTTGCAGCATGCTGGAGACATATAGCACTTTGTATATTGGAGGTGGTATAGAAATAGAGTTTCAGAGCAGACACACCTGTATTTCGAGATACTTATGGCCTAAAATTGAAGAACTTAGAAAACTTTGGATCCTACCAGCTAACACATGAGAATAACTATCGATATTACTGAACACTGCACCTGTGTGCTTGATCTTTTAACGATTTTGTGGAGTTGGGAGAGATGAGATAGAGAGAGAAATAGACAGTTTGATGTCTTTTTCGGTACTGTCGTGCGCATGGAAACCTACGTTTGCGATTTCTTTATGAGAAAAGTTATGGCGACATCCCAAAAGTCATCAAATACTGGATCAAGTCTACTGAACGCAGATGCGCTGCTATCCAGTACCTTTCCACCAATAACAGAAGCTTCTTTTTTCAATTAGCACGCTTCTAAAAATGGCAAAAGTGTCATCATAAGTACTTCTTTAGTATTCCAAAAAAATGTGCATGAATATGTATAAATAAAATAAACAACAACACTCATACACAATATATTCATCTATTGTGTGTGTGTATGGGATATGAAAACGTTATGTGTATGTAGTGTAGCCATTACTCTTTTTTTGTGATTGGGTATCTTTAAAACATATTCGAGCGTACATCTGCATACACATACATACGTGTTCCAGAACACATATTGTCCGAGGGATGGCAAAGGAAATTTTAAAAACGTTCCATTTTAAGCAGAATTTCTATTATGCGTGTTTGTTCTTTAAAACACAAAGTTAAACCAAAAAAAAAAATAATAATAATAAAATGCAAAACAGTGCATGTTTAGATGAAACCGAGTTCGAAGCAAAAAGTGTGCTGATGATGATTATCCACAGCATATATGAAACAATAGGTTGTGCCCCAGCTATAATAAAACTTCAAATTTACTTTTTAACTCTTTAAAGATTGTTGATCACTACAATTAATCACAAAAAATCCTTCTCAATTGAAAGAAAAAAGTAAAAATTTTGATAAACCGAACATAATGAATCAGCCGTTCATATTGAAATAATAATACAAAAATTATAAATAAAAACTAAATCGGAAAAATAATAAAAAATATATTTCTGTATATACAGTAGTAGTGGAAAAGAACGAAAGCACTTAGTGTATGCCTTCGTACATGTATTATGAATGTGTATTCGAATATTCAGAAGACATTAATGTGTCTCAAAGATATTTTCGTTTTGTTTTCGGTTGCGATACTGACATTTACATATATGGGTATTTTTTTTATAAATTGTATACTTAATACCCAAAACATATTGTATGTACTTAAGTACTTGTATTGTTATTCACTGGTATGCGTCTCATATAAATCTTTTTGTTCTTTCTCCTTTAAAGGTTGCTACAACGATACGTGAGATGAGTGTTATTCCTTTTCCTACCGGCCTGCCTACCTAAGCTTCTATAGCAAACACCAAGGTATTGAAATCTTCCCAGAGAGATATTTCATAATCATAAACTATTAAGCTTGTATTCTATTTAAAAGTAATATAATTACAAGATATACATATCGTTACCTTAATATAGAAAAGCTCTAACTCATTGCTTTTTAAGTCAACATATTTTAGCTAATCATGATATATAAACAAACTATCTCGGTTGTTTAGTTACCAATAGTTGGCTAGGAATATTACACCAAGTGATCAAATCATCGCTTCGCTCACAATAAAGCGTTATGTGTGCAGTTTGCTTTTTCTGGGGTCCATTTTATATCGATTTTCATTGTGGCATACATATCGCACTTATGCTACCACCCGTAACTAGGGTTTCTGTTCCCATTGTGACAAAACATGCACGCATGCAAAA
>BGZK01004779.1:0-11634 GCA_005406025.1 Eumeta japonica | reverse complement strand
TGCGGGTATGCTGAGAACGGACAGGCAACTGGTAGAGAAATACTTTAATGAGGGTCATATCAAGGTGCTGGTGTGTACCGCCACTTTGGCCTGGGGTGTGAATTTGCCAGCTCATGCTGTTATTATTAAAGGTAAGCGATCAGCTTTGAAGGGATTTTCTAAATGTATTTTGTTTTAAACAGGAGTTTCTTTTTCTCCCAAGGCACTGATATTTATGATTCGAAACATGGTTCATTGTGGACTTGGGCATTTTGGATGTTTTGCAAATTTTCGGTCGCGCTGGTCGTCCTCAGTTTGATAAAAGCGGTGTGGGCACTATAATCACCACCTACGACAAATTAAATCATTATCTTTCACTGCTTACAAATCAATTTCCCATTGAATCGAACTTTGTGCAATTTTTGGCGGATAATCTTAATGCTGAAATTGCTTTGGGCACAATTTCCAATGTCGAAGAGGCTGTAGAATGGCTTAGTTACACCTATTTGTTTGTACGCATGCGCATAAATCCCCATGTGTATGGCATAGAATACGCCGAAGTACTGCAAGATCCCCGATTGGAGGCCAAACGTCAAGCTCTTATTGTGGGAGCGGCCATGAGTTTAGACAAAGCTCGCATGATACGCTTTAATCAGCGGACTTTAGATTTTAATATCACTGATTTGGGCAGAACCGCTTCCCATTTTTATATCAAATACGACACAGTGGAAGTTTTTAATGATTTATTAAAGCCATTCATGAATGAAAGCGAAATCTTTGCCATGATCTCTCAGGCCCAAGAATTTCAACAGTTGAAAGTGCGTGATGATGAACTAGAGGAATTGGATGAATTGCGTCACAATTATTGCAAAGTCAAAGCTGCTGGTGGCAGTGAGAATGTGTGCGGCAAAGTCAACATACTGATGCAAACGTTCCTCTCGCACGGCTATGTCAAATCGTTTCTTTAGTCTCCGATATGTCTTACATAGTTCAGAATATTGCCCGTATAGCGAGAGCTCTATTTTCAATAGTTTTGCGTAACAATAATGCCATTTTGTCGGGCGCATGCTACAAATTTGTAAAATGTTCGAACGCCAACAATGGGACTTTGAAACTCCCATGCGACAATTTTCAAATATAAACGCCGAAACTATAGACAAACTGGAAAGTCGAGGCATTAGTATTTACACTCTGAGAGAAATAGAACAAAACGAGCTGAAGGAAATTTTGCGTAATGCTCGCTATGCCGAGAATGTTTTGAAGGCTGCCAAGAGTTGCCATGTTGGAAATTGAAGCCACTTTGCAACCCATTACGCACAGTTCTCAGAATCAAAATTGACATGGCATGCATTTTAATTGGAATGATCGCGTACAGCAAAGTTAGTGAAAGTTTTGGCTTGGATTGAGGATGCTGAAACGAATTTTATCTATCATTCAAGGTGTTTCAGGTAAGCTGAATCGCCATCTCCGCTGAACAATTATTATATTATGAATAACAATTTTTTTTGCTAAAATCTAAATTGATTGAAATCATAAATTCAAACTTTGTTTGTTTTGAACAGGCCACCCGAAAATTCGTTTATAGTGGTAAGCCCCAACAAATTGTCATGACTATACCGCTGAAGGAACCGTTACCGCAATATTTTATACGTGTTGCCAGAAGTAGCTGGGTAGTACATGGATACCGCTTACCTTTCAACATCTTGTGCTGCCCGAACATCATCCACCGCTTACAGAACTATTGCCATTGCATCCTTTTAGCCGTCACCAGCTTACGCAAAATCCCCTGTACGAATCGCTCTATAACTTTAGTCACTTTAATCCCATACAAACAAATCTTTCATTGCCTCTATCACACCGACAATAATGTTTTACTTGGAGCACCGACAGGTTCAGGTAAAACTATTGTGTCGAAATGCAATATTTCGACATTCAATAGAACAGCTAAAGCTAAAGTTGTGTATAGCACCGCTGAAAGCTTTAGTTAAGGAACGTATAGCTGATTGGAAGAGACGTTTTGAGGCTGGTCCGTTGCATTGGAAGGTTGTGGAATTGACAGGTGACACAACGCCGGATATACAGGCGATACGAGAATCGCAACTTATAGTTACAACGCCAGAAAAATGGGACGGTATTAGTCGTTCGTGGCAAACCAGAGAATATGTGCAAGATGTTGGCCTTAATTGTCATCGATGAAATACATTTGTTGGGTGAAGATCGTGGTCCTGTCATCGAAGTTATTGTATCGGCAAATTTCATACACATACGGGACGTAGTATACGTATTGTCGGCTTGTCCACAGCTTTAGCAAATGCCCAGGATTTAGCCAATTGGTTGGGCATCAAACAAATGGGCCTATACAATTTCAAGCCTTCAGTGCGACCGGTGCCTTTGCAGGTACATATTAATGGCTTTTCAGGTAAGAAACCCTCAAACACAATATGCAAAAGTAAAAGTATTAAAAAATGGAATTTTGTGTTTAGGAAAACATTATTGCCCCCGCATGGCCACCATGAATCGTCCCACATTCCAGGCTATACGCACATACTCCCCACCGAACCGGCCATTGTATTTGTTGCCTCGAGAAGACAAACAAGACTGACAGCTTTGGATTTGATAACGTTTGTTGCAGGCGATGAAAATCCCAAACAATTCTTGCACATGGAAGAGCATGAAATGCATCAAATTTCGCAAGGCATTAAAGACTCAATTTGAAATTCTGTTTGGCATTTGGCATAGGCCTGCATCATGCCGGTCTTCAAGAGCAGGATCGTAAAACTGTGGAAGAGCTGTTCCTTAATCGCAAAATACAAGTGCTGATTGCTGCAGCCACACTGGCCTGGGGTGTTAATTTGCCCGCCCATTTGGTGGTCATAAAGGTACTGAATATTTCGATGGCAAAGTTAAAAATATGTCGATATGCCCATCACTGATGTTTTGCAAATGATGGGTCGAGCTGGCCGTCCTCAATTCGATAACGAGGGTGTAGCTGTTGTTTTAGTGCACGATGTTAAGAAAAATTTTTATAAAAAGTTTTTATATGATCCCTTCCCAGTGGAATCCAGTCTTTTGGAGGTGTTGCCTGAACACATAAATGCCGAAATAGTGGCCGGCACCGTGCAAACCAAACAAGCTGCCTTAGACTATCTGACTTGGACATATTTCTTTAGACGTTTATTGAAAAATCCCACTTATTACAATTTAGATGGCTTAGAACCCAACCAAATGAATGCTTTTCTCTCTTCGTTAGTTGAAAAGGTGGTGTATGAACTGGAAGCGGCCGCTTGTTTGGTGCAAAAAGAACACATTTTATTACCCACATTTTTGGGTCGTATTTCTTCTTTCTATTACCTGTCGTATCGTACAATGAAACATTTCTTAGATGACTTGAGCCGCAAATGACAACATACGACGTATTGCTGGCCATTGCCGATTCGTACTGAATTTGACCAACAGCCAGTGCGTCACAATGAAGATAAATACAATGAGTAGGTTTCTATGACATTTTTGTTTAATTTTTTTTTATTGAAAAATGTCAATAAATTTAGAGATTAGCTGATACCTGCCGTTTGCGTCCGCGCACACCCAGCTGGGACTCACCATATACGAAAACTTTCCTGTTAATTGCAAGCTCATCTCCAGGCTTCCCTTGCCTAACTCTGATTATCTTACCGATACCAAATCGGCTTTAGATAATGCAACACGTGTAGTGCAGGTGTTATTTCCCAGCAAGAACTTGTTTTAGAATAGTTGGCTTAAAAGAGCACTTGTTGCAATGAATCATTTAACATACTCGTCAAATTAAATAAATAAACCAAGAATTAACTTAACATCTAAGTATACACTCGATCACGCGCCTTTTGCCTTGATTGATCCTGCCATTGAGACTGCGTGCGCTTCATAAAGATATTCCAAAACTTTTTCAAACTTGATATGCCAACCGAAGGTGCTCTCTGAAATTAAGCTCGATGGTGGTTTATCACGTAAAAGATATATATTAAGAAAGCTTTTTAGACTACGATTCTTCTTTTGCAACTTTTCGATCAAATGTGGCCGTCTGTATATTTGTTCTTAATCCCATTTTTTCTATAGAAAATGTCGTCTTCACATCAGTGTGACGTACTTTCATTTCCTTGTGCCATTAAACTGCAGGTTTAACCACTGGGGTGGTGAAAATTTCATCACAATTTTCCCATACTGCTGAGAAAACCCTCGCGAACAAATTTATATTTTTAAATACGAAGAGAGAATGACTTTCTTTGAATTATCTATCGGTGCAGATTTTCAATCACGTTATCGCAGTGTCAGTGGTATTTAATCAGAAACATAATTATTCCGTGCAAATTTTATTCTAAGTTGTAAATTTAATCCTTTCATGGGTGCAGACACTCCGATGTGAGTGTCGTACGACCAGGCACAGTCGTTTTTCAAGCACTCCCGAAATCATGCAATTGGTTAAAAGCAGTTTAGGCGAAAATCCGCAGCTATCAATCGGAAAAAAGAGTATCCTCAATGGGACTTCCAAGAACGATTATTCAAGAAATTAAAAAAAAGGAGATCTGAAGTTCCTTTTATCTTTATAAATATCAAATCGTTTAAAAACTGGAAAGAAAGTGATTTTGCGCAAAAGGCTTTGTAAAACGATGTTATATAATTTTCGCACTGTAAATCTGACTTTTTTTTTGGGGGGGTGACAAGGCTTATTTTTATTTAAACCATTACGCCAACAAGCAAAATTGCCGTATTGAAGAATCCGCAGTCCTGCATTGCCACAGAATAACTGTTGGTGTGCCTACTCCAATCGTGAAATAATTGGACCACTTTTTCCCCAAAATTCTCGAGGTCAGGCCATAAATGTCAATATTGAAAATGATCGTTACATGATAACGGAATTCTTTTCCCCAAATCTACAAGCTCTTCCAATGTACTCTTCACACACGTGATTTTAACGGAATGGGGCGGTGGCACACACAGCCTGAGATTCGATGAATTTACTTCCTGCCACAACAGATCAGTCGCTTTGAAAACATCCCATGGCCACTGCGATCGCCCGATCTAAAACTCGCAGAGGCTACCACAAAGAAAGGGTTTATAATGACAATCCCGAATCACTAATGGCGTTTGAACCAAATTTACTGAATTATGTGGCGCAGAACACAAGACGAAAGGCATCTGGGCATACGAATATTAAAACTTTATGTGTCTTAGCTTCGCCCAGAGCACTGTTGGTCTTGGCGAGGTGCAACACTTTGACGTTCTGCTTTTGGGGTGCAAAGATTTAGGAGGCCTCTCGCTTGGCGTGGCAACCACATCTTCAAAAATGAGAAAGCCTACGC
This sequence comes from Eumeta japonica, assembly GCA_005406025.1. Lineage (NCBI taxonomy): Eukaryota > Metazoa > Arthropoda > Insecta > Lepidoptera > Psychidae > Eumeta > Eumeta japonica. The sequence continues at coordinate 6,319 of BGZK01004779.1, read as the reverse complement.
ACCTTTCCGTAGGATTGCTCTTCGAGCCTACCCGATGGTTTAATCGCTACCAAGGGGATTGGTAACCATGGGTGACTCCTGTGGAAGAATCTTTTCAACCGTCGTTGAAGTGTCTATGCGGCTGCAACTTGGTGGCTGTGGTGTTAGTGATTATAGTCCCTGACCGCATATATATGTTGGTCATAGGTGAATATGTTCTTTCAGGATTGTAAATGAGCTTCCGCGCCTATCAACCAACAGACTGTTCTGCGAGGTTATCGGTGCTAACCAGTTCAAAACCTGATGTTTGCTTGTCAGCTTCGGGTCACTGATGAGATATACTGTTCCTTTGAAATGCTCGGTAGGCAGAACATGAGCAGCCAACCCTTATAATCCGTGACAGTTATGTGTAGCAAATTGCGACCTGGCATTGACAACAAGTACACCATGCACGGTGGTGTGACATGCTGCACCACACCGCGTGGATTTGTTCCACCGTTAGATTTGGCTTTATTGGCAGATGTGGACGTAAATCAAATACACTTCTACCTCCCTAACTAAAGTCAAATTTTACTTTTTAACAAGTGTGAAACAAAGCAATAATTTGGAAATGAACTTGATTGAACCTAGCAAGGAAATCAAAAGTTTACGATATATATGAAAGTTGGAAGAGTTGAAAACATTTAATATCTTTTATTTAAGTTTGTAAATGTAAGTCTGCTACCAGATTGTAGCCTGTCTCTTTAACGTTTTATTATGTTATCGATTTAATACGAACAAATTATTTGTAATATAACCAGTTGGTTAAACTTTACCATCTATAGCAATCTTACAACAAAACCAACAGATAGAGCACAAATTTCCATCCCATTCAGGAGTGATTAGAATGTATAGGAAGGAGAAATATTGATGGAAAATAATTTGAAAGCAAAAATGATGTTGCAACTTATACTAAGTACACGTTTATAAGCTTTTGCATACTTCAAATACAAGCAAATATTAAGAGTTATTTTTTATTATTTCTTGGGAATAATTTCATTGGCCCAATTCACATAATACCAAGATTAAGATCTATACTAGATCGCTGGAGAAGTGAAAAGAAATTTACAAAATAAAATTCAATCCCACTTTAATCTTGGTATCGTGGGAATTGGACCTTTAGCAGTTAATTGGTAGCACCTGCATTTTACACCTCTATTGTCAGTTTGCTACAAAAGATTAAATTTAGTAAACAAAAAAAAAGAAAATATTTTTTATTTATCTTTAACTCTTTTACTCTTTAACTCTTTTTTAGGCCATGGTTGATTATACAGCAGAAAGGGGTTGGCTTACAACAACCCTAAAAGTGCAACAGCTGATGCAAAGTATTATACAGGCACGATGGTTTGACGAAAGTGAATTTCTCACCCTGCCCCATGTTAATGCCTCCAATGTGCATCTTTTTTATAAAATACCACACAATTACGAACATTTAACGTTGCCCGCTTTAAAAGACATTTGCCGCAAGGATTATGAAAAATTGGACCATTAAGAGACATGTTCGAAGAGCAGCAAATTGAACAAATCTATAAAGTCTTACAAAATCTGCCAGAAATATCAGTGGATGTGTTGATTCAAGGCAGATATTATGATCAAGTTGAAAATTTACGTCAAGTTCCTACAGATATCAAATCGAACACTTGGATCAAATTCATCCAAATGAGGTAATTAATCATGTGCCTAAAGCAATTTTCATTAAAGAGAGAATAAAAAAAAATTTATTTTGCAGGATTATGTACTTTGTGTCAATATGAAACGCTTGAATGCCAACCGTTCCACAAGCACTGCCATTCATTGTCCCAAATATCCGAAAGGTAAAAACGAAGCTTGGTTCCTGACACTGGGCTCTCAGGGCACCGATGAACTTTTGGCCATGAAACGCATCATACGTGGCCTAAAAGCCTCAAATCGTATTACTTTCCAATGTCCGCCACGCAGGACGTTTACTCTGACCTTATATCTAATGTCAGATTGTTTAATTGGCTTCGATCAGCAATTCAATTTACAATTTGAAATAGTAGATGCTAAAACTTAAAACAAAAAAATATCTAATAAGGATACTAAGGCTTTAAACAGAAATCATCAAATTTTAAGTTAATTATAATACTTTTGTATGAATGTATGTATGTATAACTTGTATAATATATTTTACAGCTGCAATTTATATTTTGCAGCTCTAGAATTTTGTAAATTATTAAACTTGTAAATTATTAAACATCAGTCATATCATTTGTTTAACTTTCTCAAAATGTGTGTTTTTTTCTTTGTGCAAGATTAATATATAGTTATGAAGGCATTCTTTGTAAACTTTAAATAATGGTGAATTTTTCACAAAGTATTTCTTTCTGTTGGAACTTAAACTACAATGAGGCTTTGATATGCAATTTAGTTTAAGTTTATAATTTAAATACTAAATTATTGTGTTCTATAACTACAGGAAACACAGTTCATGTACAGCACAGCATCTTACGAATGACGGTACGTACGTGTCATACAAAATCCTAAAGGGTGTAACAGCCAAATAAATGAACACAGAATTTATTATTTTAATTATTATATTATTTATTTAGTCAGGTTCGAGTTCATTACTAAATTATTGCTTGTGATTAATACCTGTTAAAGAAGACAAGAAAAGTAAAATTTTTGACCTTAGCTGGGGAACAGCCAGCCGTTTCATATTCGCCACAATAATCATCAGCACCCTTAGGTCACGAACTCAGGATTGTGTCAATTATGCACTCCTTGTAGTGGCGCTTAAACCACACAGCCACGAGCTCAATTAATACTTTCTGTCTATATTTACATTTTATTAAACACCAGCAATTATTTTTAGATTTTTTTTTGTTGTCGTTGTTACTTTGGAATAAATCTTATCCCTAAAGTTATGCCAGTTAATTTTTAACTATTTGTTTGTTTAATTAATTAATTGCAAGTTTCTATACCTGCATGATTTTTATAATTTTTTAAACATACCACTGTACCCTGTGATTGTTAAGCGTTCTGCACCAAAATCATTCCCAAATGGCAATAGGAAAGTCAAAAAAGCGTTTGCTTATTTCTTAAATGTTTGAACAAAATATTTTTATGCTATAAACTTTGCTTTAAATACAATTAGTTAACCTTTCTATTAAGCTATTCGTTTTTGAAACATTCTTTTCATAAAAATCTGAAACATTTTAAATGAATTTTGTAATGAAGCTAACTAAAGATTCAAATTTAAATACAAAACTTTTGTTTGCAAGTTCTTCTGTGAAATCTGATTTAACTTGCATTGAAGATAATTTCGAGCGTAAATGTGCAAGTATTGCTAAATTAAGAACCAGAGGGAATCCTTGATATAAAGCTTGTCCGTTATCAGGCATGAAGAGCGAAAAAATTGAGGTCATTCAAAATAATGTTTTTAGTGAAAATATAACAACATTTTTAATAGAAATCTTGAACTTAAAACGATAACAAAATTAAAATGGTTTAGATATCAATAAAAAGCAACAGATAAATATGCTCATCACACACTGTCTCAGGTGAACCCACTGGACTACGACTTTCGTTAATGATATTAGAACGAAGAGTTTCTTGAACATTTCTCGGAGAAAACACTCGAGAACGACTATCGTTTATGACAAGAGAATAAACTCGTAATGCTCACCTGTCGCTTTGTTTGTGGCAGCAAACATTTCGGTAACGATATCAATAATAAACTATTGGCAATATTAATAAAAGAATTGTATAAAACATATTTAAAATATAAAACAGCGATATGAAAACTAATATAATTGTTTCAATAATTCAAAAATGATTTATTCGCTATTAAGCAATTTTATTTGAAATTTATTATTTTAGGTCGAAAGACCTTTTAGTTGCTTTTGCCTAGTCTTTCAGCATTTTATTTGAAATTTATTCTTATAAATCATTTTGAATTATTGGATATTTGAAAGTGTTTACTTTTTGATACTTTCAAATATACAAATCGTAGCAACCAAGAAAGTTGCTAAGAAAAGTAAATACAGTAGCAATACAGAAAAGGTTGTTTTTGTCTTTGGAAATGTGTTTAAATATTTTTTAAATTCTTATTATTTCAATTGAAATGATAGAATATGAAGTGAATGTTTGAACATTTTTTCAACAAGGTTTTTCCAGTCTACTGACGAGCTGAGTAGCATCAGCGAAATGTCAACGGCATATAGACATGCTGAAAGACTAAGACAAAAACCACTAAAAGGTCTTTTGACCTAAAATAATATTTGTTTCAAAAAAGTTCTTTTTTGTAAGCGCAAAGAAAGAATTTAGTTTTACAAACATTTTGTTTCTAGAGTTTTTTGTTTAATTGAATGTTCATTATTATTGGACTTCAGACCAAGCAGGGAATTATTAAATTTTATGCATGCCCGGTAATATCGAGTGAAGTAGGACGTGTACTCGCCCTATAACCGTTGGCGTTTTCATTGTAGTTTCTATGTCGTTTTAAATTTTATCGCTGCTTTATATATAAGCTTGATTTTTGTTTTTTTTTAACAAATTTATATTGCAAAAAAATTTATTATTTTTGAGAGAAACATGCATCAATCAATGAAATATAAGGATAGAGGCTTGACTTTGTTCATAGCTTTTAATTCATTAGATGATATCAATTATGCCTGATAAATTTTATGATCTAAAGGTCTTTTGAGTTGTGTTGTTAATTGAATTAATTTGTGAATCCTCGTTGCTTAAATTACTTCTATGGCGTTTTAAGAGATAGTATTCCCTTTAACATATTTAATAATTTTCTACTTTTTCCGTTCCAATCGGAATAAGCAAATAATTATACCATGTATAAGATATGATTTATTTTAAGATTTCCTTAATTAAAGTGGTTAGTTAGATGTTGGAATATTCTTCCCCATAAGCTCCGGATGCTTTCACATGGCAACAAGCTGGTGAGACTATTTTCTAACTCATAAGTAAATTCCTGGATCTTTATTTTAATCTTCTAAATAGAAAACAGTTAATATTTTACATTGAGTAACTCTAGTTTATTTTTTTTTTCTACAAAAAGCAAAATTTCATAATACAGCCTTTTGCATTTTAGGCAACGTCGGACTCCCTGCTGTTACGGCCAATGACTTACGTAACATAAATGTTTTACATAATGTTGGGTGAAATTGTGAAACAAGTCGGTGACTCCAATCAATTATTTCATGCAGCTTATAGAATCTGTAGTCTGCTAAAGTGTCTAGCACTAGAAAATCTATTCAATTGAAATTACATAAATAAGCAAATGGGAAAACTCGACATAATATGAATAATACACATATTTGTAAGTTTTTCTAACATGAGTGCTACAATATAACCCGTTTAATTGCACTATGCCGAAATAGTTTCTACATGTTCGTCCATATTTACATACATACATATGTACATACCTTGAATTAAACATGCCTGCGGGTTTTTCTTAAGTAATATTTTGCTGAATCTTGTTGCGTATGGATTTAGGAACTTCTCATTACAAATTTATCTGATTTTTTTTTAATTTTTGTTAAATGATTACTTATATTTTCTTCACCTGGAATTGCAGACCATTTTGCACATATGTATATATATGTGCATACATATATTTATGTATATTAACCACACACTATTTGTATTTCACTAAAATTTTTTATTTATTTTCTTCTTTATTCAAATATTAACTTTTTCCACTACAAATTTTATTTAATTCAACAATTTTTTCGTTTATTTATGATCGTCAACTTTTCATGAATGCTTACAATGCTTTAACGCTTGTAAGATCGTGCTGCCAGGTATATGGAGGAATTTTGTGCTACCAGATGTTGTCGGATTAAAAAGAAATATATATTCTCATTTTAAATTTCATGTAAAAGGTATTTTGCTGGGTTTTTTTCTGTCTAATGACAGACGAGGATTTCTGCATTTAGTGAAGTGCATTTATTGAACTGTGCAAGCTGTTTGTTTGCAACGAAGTGTCTGTTTGAGGGCAATTAATTTTTGGTTTTGATGTTTGAAATTTTTGCAGCTTAGAATACATAATTTACACATAAAATAAATAAATAAGAAAAACAAATAAAATAGCCTAAAATTTTTATAAGTGGCTCGATGTTTCATTCATTCATTTCATTCACAATAGTAAATAAAATGTAAGCATCTGACCAATTTCGACGGTGCTGCCATATTTTATAACTAAATTTAGTATAAAAGCAGTTTTATTTTGTGCATTTTATAACTGAGCTAAATTCACATTCGAATGAAGTTAATGCACAAAAAGGCCACTAATGCAAATTAACGCTGTCGTCTGTCTGGGGTA
>BGZK01004778.1:0-11637 GCA_005406025.1 Eumeta japonica | reverse complement strand
CAGTGTTTATCAAACTCACAGTCACATTTTCCTCGTCATTTTCTTGTAACGATGTGAAGCACAGCTTAACAAATATTTAACAAATTTAATTTAGTCATCGATTGATCTTCGATGTGTGCACATGGTTGGGTCTACTTTTCTTTGTTCATGTTTCAATTAAAATTGTTATGCAAAATCGCTGTAAATTTGCTTAAAAATATTATTAATTTTAAGCACATATAGAAAAATGTAATTTCATGAATTAAATATTTTCCAGGGCATATTCAATCCGTTTTGCAAAAAAAGTTTTGAACTTTTATATAAAAAATCATTAAAAATCATAATTTTATATTTCATGTTTAATAGACAATTAAAATTATTTATTTTTTAGTCATATAAAAACCAAGAAAAAAAACAAGTTGTGTTTTGTTGTGTACACATACAACAACAACGTAAAAAAATTAAACAAGCGAAACACACCCTCTGCTTTCAATGGTTTTTATGTGACTGAAAATACAATTTTGTGTTTCAATAGGCTGTGTTGCCGGCTTTTGGGTTTCCTTCACGCATTTGTTTATGTGTAGTTGCGTTTTATGTAAAGTAATTTTTGGGTAATATTTTTAATTTATTTATTTTTATTATTCTTTAACATTTTATTTGTATATATTTTTTAATTTATGTACATTTGCGCTTATACACATAATCCCAGCACTACGTGTCGAACTGCTGTTAGATGCCCCATTTTCACATTATTTTAAATGCTGATATGCAATTTGTTTACCTGCTTTTCAAAAATATTTTTAAATCATAAATTAGATAATGTTTTTATGCTAAATAAAGGTACCTACATCTTATTACCATTTTCAAAGCAAAACCTTTTTGGGCTAAAAGTTTTGTTACAGGTACAAAAGTGGGCACAAACAATAAAATTGTTGGATATTTTTTTTTTGTTTTGTTAATTCTTTTCTAAATAGTTATAGCTATAAAAACATTACACAGCAAAATATTTGAAAAATTCTTAATTAATGAATATCTTATGTTGGTGAATTAGGGGATTAGTTGAGCATATTACGTCAATAAAATTAGAAGTATCTATTCAAATTAAAATGTAAAAAAGAAAGTCCTTAATATCATTAACACAAGTCTAATAACAGAAAATCTGTTCATACAAACTGTATTTTTCTTCAAACAAATTAAATAAAGTGTTTACGGCAAACAAATCATGTTTTAAAATTACACATTTTCTTAGAGATGCCAAATTCATAATTGGCAACACTTATTTATTTCTTGTCTTCGTTTTCAGCTTCGGACTCACGTATAGGACACTAATACATGCATTTACCCGGGTATAGGCTTGATAAACACTGCTTTAAAATCAATGTCTTGTTGGAAATTTATGACATAATTATATAGTTGCAATGTTTTGTGTTGCTATTTGCAGCCTTTTGGTAGTTTCTTTGCTTTTTACAACCCCTTTAATACACATGTTTCCTCTACACATCGTTTTCTGAAAGTATTAATTCGGAACAATGTCTGAATCGCTATGGAACAAGGCCATGCTCTTTACACTTCTATAAGGAAATATTTTGTTAAATATTACAAAATTTTTATTTCTTCTGAACATAACATGTCTTTTATTATAATAACTAAACCATACCTCTGTCATGTTAATAATACAAATGGTTGTTTTGTTCTTTCTTTATTATTACGGACAATTTTAGCTTGAGCGACAAGCTGCTTTGTCACACAAAATATAATAAACTATCAATATGCACTTAAAGCTGAAATTGTTTTGCTATAAATTCGTAACAATTTTGATATGCTTGACAACGCAATTTTAAAGAATAATGCAGTGATGTCAATAAACAAATATACAGAAAAAAGTTTTTGAAAATTGTGTCGCTCAAGCTATTTCGCGGTTAGGCACGATATTACTTATGAAAATACTTAAAATGTCCTAGTGTTGCCAAATCGTTAAAGAAAATAAAATCTCCTTTGGACCATGTAATCCAATAATTACTTACTTGTAGGGGTATACAATTTTGAAAATAATTTTCCAGAAGTAATGGAGTTACTACAGAGGCTGTTATTAAAATGAGCAATAAAATTGATCTATTTCATTTCATTAATTTAAAACATTTTAAACATAACCATAAACAACAAAAATTTTCTAGTCGTAAAAATAAGTACATTGAAATGGTCTATACCATCACATAGAATTGAATAAATAAATATGTAAATAAATAAATATTAGACTACTTAGAACACTAAATAAATTTTGAAAGGTTGCAATTCTGCTGTACAATTGTTGACTTTTATTGATTTTAAATTTTTTAGGACGTTAATATTAGAATTTTACTAATAATGTACATACATATATGGAGTTATATTCAAAGATTCAATCTAATGGAACGTTTTTAGAAGGTGAAAATTTACATTTTATATAGACAATATGTATGCACAAAATAATTTCGTTCACAATTTTTAAAGGTGTTCGTAAAATGTTTATTTTTTATTTGAAAAAGAATAACATATATTTACTATTTGTATTTCTCAATAAACATTTTTGACAATTTCAGCTACTTCATCATTCAGCGGAAATGTTATCTGGTCTTCCACTTTTATATTTGTCACTGCCTGGTGTAGCATTTATTCTTGTGTATTTTGGTTTCCGGCGAAGAAATAAAAATCGTTTGAAATCGACAAGTTGATATAAATTGGAATTGAGGAAAATCACAATAAAACAGATACAAAAAGATCTGATTGAGGAAGAAATAATATCTGTATCGGAAATAAAAAACAACTTCGTTTTTGCACAGCAAATCCATTTCAATAAATGGTACGTTATCTAATGATGATGAAAACCATTTTGGCAAATCGGCGCCAATAAAAAATTGTACAAAATGGACGCAGCACTTCTCCGGTAAAAGCAATGCAAAATCAAGTCGATTCTGAAATATTGAAATCAAAAATTCAAGATGCTGAACACAAATTATGAGATCTATTGACGAAGACTTTGAAAATCTATCATCTCCGGTTGATTGCCGGATTCTTTCAACAATCGTATGTCATTCCTATACGCACCGTTGATATAAACAAGATAAACAGCCTGTTGTCATAATGCCAACTACTCTAATATCACCAAAATTCATTTTGGAAAGAAATGCTAATTTAGTAATTCTGATGAACAAAATAAAACTCAGCAACAAGCGCAACAGCTTCTCCTTAAGTGTCAAGAGACATCAACAAATTACACCAATGCTGTAGAGGGATGCACAAAGTCTGTTATTGTAAATACAGCTGATGTAGAACAACAAATTTAAATGAAAGCCTCTGTTGATGCCGCCAGTCCCCTCATTAAGTTTATGCAGTGTACAATCAGGTGATTCTTAAGGCTCAAGCTTACACGCTCTGAGGCAACTCGAGGCTAAGGTAACCTATGAGTTTCCTACAACAAGTTGGTCCAGTTGTATGGTCGCAAGCGATCATTTATTACTTTATAAAAACAAAACAAATGCTTTGGGTTGTATTACGTCAAAAGTGTACTGGAAATTGCGTGTTTGCGCTGTAGGCACCGAAGTGAAATACAAGCTGCATTGGCTTTAATACGCCAGTTTGCCGGCCAAGCGTTATCCCAATTTAACAATGCAAAGAATACATTTTGCACTACAAACCGTAGTTCCTTTATCAACAGAAAGTCTGCTTAACCTTCAAGTTGGTATCATTTTTTTTCATATATACACTACAAGCTCGATTTTTGTGATTAATTGTAAAGCCAGATCTGTCACGAAAGTGAATTTTTATATTAAAAATTCAAAGTTTTTTATTTGAAAATTTTTGCAGTTTTGAAATTAAATATACTTTTATTGACATCGAACTCTAAATGATAAACAGTCACAATTCAAAGTTTTTTCAAAATCGTTTTATTGCATAATCGAGGTCACAGATCAAATCTCTAACAAACATAAACATTTCTTGCCATCCCTGTCTTTCTTAACTAGAAATACCGTTATGTCTGTTTTTTATTTAATTTTGTGTCTGGTAATCAACTAAAAGTACTATTTTAGTTGTCACTAAACCTCATTATTAACTGAGGTATTTTAATTTCACTTTAATACAATTATTTCGAGTTGTGACGCTATCAATGAAAAGTATTAGTAATAAATAATTTGATATACCACACAACCACTGGGAAAATGCAACGACAAGTCACAACTGAAAATATCTCCTTGTTTTATATATGTAATAGCACAAAATAAATAAAAAAAAAACCAATAGTTGAAGATCTTTGTTTTCATCCAGAATTATATTTTGTAAAATAATGCATTTTTGGATATTTTTATATTCTCCCAAAACGTAGCTAAAATCCAAACTGCTTTTTAAATTTAAAGTTTTTAGTTTAAGCTCCAAATTTTATTTTTCAAGAAGTGGGTAATTAGTTGTTTTGGGTTTTCATTACTGAATAGTGAAACTCACCGTCCGTCCATCACATATTCCATTCTCGGTAACGGTGAACTAGAGCTAAAATTTTCACACGATGTGTTTGTACCGTTCCACTTTCTCATTACATGTGACAACGAGTGTGATTTGGAAGCATCCAATAATATAAACTGGATTCGTCAATCTTGTAGATCTAATGAAAGCAACCATGTTCATCAATGTAACCCTTAAATAAGGTGGTGTTCAAATACATACTTTCGGCAATTCCTAAAACTCTTTAACTCCATGTCGACGTTTAAAGTTCTTCATCCACCTCAGATTGAAACCAGATTTGTCGTATCGGCTTTGAATACGATAGTTGCTTGAATTCGTAAAATCTCTGCTGATATTCGAACAATTCCTCTCATAAAACATTTTTTATTCTTGAACTCTTTCTTCGGTGCAATGTTGCTGGGTCCACTTACTGTCGTTTTCTCCTCCTTAACTTTTTGAAAATACGTTCAATTTTGCTATTGTAAGAGATGTGAAACTGACATAATCATGACAAAGAATAAAGAAAAACTCTAAGACGGATAGACATTCAAATTTAAGAAAACAAATAAAAGTCGTAATAATTGAAACTGTTGTGATAAAAATTAATTTTAGCTATGATGTGCAGTCACAATTCCGAGCTTGTACTGTATTTTAACTTAGAATAATTTTGTTTAGTGATTCAATATGTATTATTGTCTAGTTAACAAAACCTAATAATAATAAATTTATTTAATTTTATTAATAAAATAAAAAAAAAATAATCCATGTAAAGTCAACAATTAATCGATGAAAAGTCGAGTACAATAATAAAATATAATAATTAAAAGTTGCACATACAATAAAATTTTATCAAACAATTTTTGTTTAATGGCTGTGTTATTATTTTTCAGCTAAATCTAATTGAAGGTATTAATGATGTAGTTGTTGGTGCTGTTATCACGGGTGGTCACATTTTTGTACAACATCCTCTACATCCAACTCATCCTTCATAGCTATTCTACAAAGTGTCTTTACGATTCGTATACCACAGCAGAAGCACCTTTGTTGCCTGGTATTGAGTTAAGCGCAGTATGTGTGTTGCCTGTTAATGGTGTTTGGTATCGTGTGCAGATTGTTGATCAGGATGCAGAAGAGCCAGATAGATGTATATTTAATTTTGGAGATTTCGGTGGTTACATGAATGTACATTTTAACGAGTTGAGGCAAATTCGTTCAGACTTTATGAGTGTACCCATTAAACTACCGAATGCATACTCTCAAATGTTGAGCCAATAGGTAGAACAAGTAAAGTACACATAATATATGTATGTTTAATTCAATATACTTTATACTGACATTTCTATTTTCAGCCTGTTCTGGCGCTAATACCGACCGTGAACGTGACTTTGGCATTGTTGAACAAGACTGGATACCGAAAATGCGTGAGTATTGCGTTGATGTTGAATGAAATTGGACAAACAAAATTCTTGTTTTGAAAAAGAATTTGAATTTTGCATGATGATGTATTGATTTTATAACAAAAGAAGTTATAAAGCCTGGAACAATGTGATTGTTTACAAAGGTCTTCACCGACCGACTCTCTCAAAACGATCTAAATTTTGTATTCTAAAAGCCTTTGAAAAGGTAATAGTGCCTGTGTTTATTTAAAAATGTAAAAAGAACAACGATATTACACATTGGCAAGTTGAGAACAGAAGCCTGCTTGCTAGCAGAACGCTGGTAATGTATATAAAATATTTTTAATATTATAATTAACAGTTTTTACTCATTGGGACGTATTTAAACGATAGCAAAGTATTATGGTAAAAATAAATTGTCTCTAGTAGGGCCATTTTATGTTTTTGCTGATACGATAACTTTTTGATAACATGCAATTTTGACATTAGCGAAAAAGAAACAGGCGTGGGCTGTTTTATAAAAGTAACTTAAACTGAATTGGCACTTCTTTTTTAAACTTTTCTTAATCTAACAATGAAATAGTGAAACAATCCGCGGCAGAAAGAACCAACTTTATAATTTTATAGAAGAACTATAATATTTTTGCAATTTTATTTAAAAACAAGTTATTAAAGATATATTTGGCTGGACCAGACACTAAATATTCTTCATAATACTAGCGTCCATATATAAACATTTAGATAAGCAAATAATTTTTTAGCACCAAAACTTAAAATCGTTTTATTCAAAATAATTGTTTAAAATAATATCGAAAATAAATTATTTAAAACATTTTTTTTTATAAAAACAATATCTGAAACTGCAACAATTATTTTGAATAGAAATAATATCAAGATCGAACCAATATATACATATACATTATAACCAAAATGAGCAGAAATCAACAAGAACAAGGAAGATGAAAATCGTTTTTTAATCCGTATTTAATATTATTTGCACTTTCCACTCGTTATTCTCCTTTTACTTACGGATGTCAACTTTGCTGTCATTTCTGCTCGGCATCAAAATTTTACATTTTAAATAGTTTTAACAGCAATCTATTGGCTTTGCAAGGTCTTATTAATTTTCTCAGGCGCTAAATACAACAAGTCTTTACAAAGTAAGCTATTGGTTAAAAAGCGAGTTTTGAGCATCAGTATTTCTAGAAGACTTGTGTGACAGCAATATCAGATTCTGTAATAAGAGAGGGTACATCTCTTCTATATATAGACTAATTTAAAAGTTTTTTTGTTTAAAATATCTTTGTTCTGGTTCATCTAAAAGTTTTTATTGAGAAATTTCTGTATAATATTTTTATTATATACTCTATTAAATGCATAGAGAACTTATTTCTAGCCATTTTGCGTTAAAAATTGAAACTTACGATCGACCGGTGGCTCTTAAAGACAGTTAACATATGCAAAGTTACTGAAATATTCTTCTAATACTAAATGTTTAAAAGTAATGGTACTTTTTGTTAGTATTCTTCTTATAATTGAGCCCTTGATTTTGGAAAGTGGTATAAATCACATTTTCTTCAGATTACGATTTGATATGAAATAGCTGATAAACACAAATTTTTAAAATTTTTCTCTTATACCACGAACAAAAACAACGTTGTAGCATTTATTAAAAACGATCTGTTTTAAAAATTTATTATGCTTATCGGTAATGTGTTTAAGACGGTCTTATTATTGTACGAAATAAATAAAAAGAATTGATATATCAATTAAATTTTTGAGTCAGCAGCCTATATTATATGCAGGGCAAGTTTGTGCATATATTTATTTATTTATTTATTTTATTTATTCAATTTCCATGTAATACAAAAGCCTAGTAACGGCCAAATAAGGTATATTACATTTAAGTTCCTAAATTTATGCAATTATAACAAAACAAAAAAAATTTTTTTTATATAATAAATTCATTCAATCTAAATATTTACATGATTCTGTATTTTAAATACCCATATATGCCAATATCCTATTCTATACTTCTCACTCCCCACAAGATCAGTATAAATAGTACTTGTTGTTATATAGTAATTGTCCTTCACTGCTAGAGACTCAGATAAGCCAAGATTTCCTTTGTAAACATCAACAGAATTTGAAAACACTTCAATTCAGAAGGCAAGGAATTCCATAATCTAGAAACTCTTACCAAAAATGAGTGTGAAAAATATTATATCTAATAAGGGTACACTGATATGGGAGGTTCTAGAGGATCGAAGAAAATTAAACATACTACATAAATCGATAGGGACACCATATTTAAGAACTTTAAAAACATAATAGCGTCCGTAAAACGACATAATTATCAAATGTGCAGCCAATGAAACTGACTGCAAACGGAGAAACATGATCACGAATTCTTAAACTGTAAATAAATCTCAAAATTCTGTTAAAAATTCTATTAAGTCTGTGCATTGTTCCACTACCCGCACCAGCTATGACTTCCAAACAATAACTCAATTTAGACATGAGAAGCGCATGAGCTACAGTTTTTTTGACATGAACAGGCATATAAAAGCTTAAACTGTATAACCTTCTTAAAGTTAAAAAAAATTTTATTGGAAATGTGGCTAACATGCGAGATGTTGATCCTGGAAAATTCCCAGACATTTTAGATGGTCAACAAACTGTATCTGCCCACCCGACACATATAGGGTAGGGACCTGGGTTCTTTGAATACGCATTACAAATTGGATCGCCTTCGTCTTTGTAGGATTAATACATAGGTTATTTGCCGACATCCAATCGGAAATTGTTTGCAAATGTCTATTTATAACTTCTTCAAACGAACTAGAAAAATTGTTCTGAAAGAGTAATTGCACATATTCAGCAAACACAAATGGCTGGCAAAACTACTATTATTTTGTCCCACACTGTACATATACATATGTACATATATATATTTAGCACCTTTTGTGTTTGTATCAAATTTTAATAAATTAATTTTAACCCATCTAAGATGAAAGAACAATTACTTAAGTAATCATAATATTGAAATTAGAACATATTGGCAACCCTTGTTTGCCACTAGAATCGGGAGCTTTGTTTTTCATACAATAAATGTTAGTAGTAAAATTATTTTTACAATCTTCATGTACGTAGAATATTTACTTACCCACTCTAATGCCTTCATGCATCATATGGTAATGTTTCAAAATTGACTGTGGCATGGAAACTCTAAAATTGTTACTTCTTCTTTAAATAAGGTATATGCTCTTTTTTCCAACGAATTTTATTTTATTTCTTTATGTAGCAAATGCTTTTTAAACTAGCTTTCATCCATGGCTCCTATCGCTCACTGAAAAATGGGCATTCAATATATTCATATAGTCTTCTTTAACATGTATTAATCACTAATTAAATGAACTTGGAGTTCGACAAACAAATTAATAAAATATTTTTATTAAATATAGGATATTACGTTAAAATATGCCAAATATGCAATTGTGAAAAATTAGAGTTAGCTCTTTCATCCCAACGATATGGAATGGAATTAAAAACTAAAAATTTCGACTTAACGAATAACCATTTCTTGTGGGATTAATATATACGTTATTGCGCGCATTTATAAAACCAAAAGAAAATTATTTTTGTATTATTGTATACACTAAACCTTTTTATGTAGAAATTTCAACAAAATTACAAAATATTTTAAAATACATATGTATATGTTGTTTATCAGAGGTTATTTTAGTTCTCTTATTGTAACTTTGTCCCCTTGGTCCGATTTCTCACCTATTTTCGAACTTTCTGTACCAAGTTTCCAAGGATCTAGATCTTTGTTTGGACTGTAGAATGATATCCACTGGCTGACAGTCAGACGGACAGATATGCTGAAATCGTCTTAATTTTAAGGTTTCGTACTTAAAAATCATATGGAAACTTATTACTGAAACTACACCGTCCGTCCGTCCGTCACAAGCTCCGTTCTCCGAACGGTAAGAACTGGAGAGCTGAAATTGCACAGAATGTTGTTGCACTGCCGCTACAATAACATATATTCAAAATAACAACAACATAAAAGTAAAGGGGCCCCATACAACAGGTGAATGCTAGAGCTGAAATTTGCATTATGATATTGTAGCGCACGAGACCCAAATCAACAACAACATAAAAGTACCGGGTGCCCTCATACAACAGGTGCCCCATTTTAAGGAAAATTAGCTGTAACTTTTGAACCATAAGAGCTAAAGAGCTGAATTTCAGACAAGATATTGTTGTACCGTACTGTTACAACAACAAAACTAAAACAACAGTGACTATAAAACTACAGTAGGCCCTTATATCAAAAAAAAAAAAAAGTAAGAATCAGTTGTAACCTTGGAGCTAGAGAGCTGAAATTTTCACAGGATGTGTTGTGGCAGCACAACAACAAGTACTAAAACTACAATGTAAATTTTCTTATACACATTGTATGTGTACCTTAAAAAGGAAAATATCACAATAAAGAGGATTTCTATTTTGTTTTTTTGGCCTTTAAATTGTGCAAAAAAAACAAATATTTACACAAATTTGTGTGCTAGTATTAGTAATAACTTAGTAGCGTATTACCATTAAACTACTGAACCAATTTCAATAAAATGAGATTGACACATCTGTAACTCTTATATGTATATATGCATACAACATATATATGCATAATATATAACTTTTCAAAATCGGATTTTCCAATTGCAAAGCGTTGTTGTTGGTTATTTCTGTTATGCTCCATACAAAATGTATGGCCTGAAAACTTTAGACAGCTAAAAACTCTTTCCGCTTTTGTTTAGGGATGGCTGTAAAGACATTTAAAAAGCCAGTTTGGCTTTTAGTAATATTGTTAATAAAATATGTAAATCGAAAATTGATTCTAGCTATCAAAAGCGATTATTTTGTAATTGATTCTACGCTACCAACTTTATACTAAAATTCCCGATTACAAAAAAGCTGCAAAGTACAGTAAAATCTACTTTATTTTTTAACTAACTAGCGGGGTTGACTACTCTGCAAGCCGATTTGAAAGAAACAGCTTTCGAAGTGCTGTGATAAGATCATTAATATTCGAAATATTTTTCTTTTCGAATTTACAGAGTAGCCAACACCACCAGTTAAGTAAAAAAAGAAATTATAATATAATGTATATTAACAATAAAAAAGTGTAATATTGAAATCATTTACTTTATATTTTTTTGTGATCGAGCTTAGTATAAAGTTTATGGTGAAGAATCGATTACAAAATAATCGCTTTTGATAACAAGAATCAATTTCAACTATAATCGAAGTCGTTTCATAAACATAAAATGTGCTGGAATTCAACTAAGAGAAAATAATATGTGGCAGGGAGGGGCCATTTTATGTATTGCTTGTTTTTTTCGCCAGTTTAGATAAAAATAATAAAGTATTCTAAACCAAATTTCTTTTTCCACAGAACGTTATATTTATCAACAAGGAACTGGTAGCTAGAAATCTTGCAAAATGGGTAGAATTAAGAGACTGATTATTCCCTTGGAAAAGCAAATATAAAAACGGAAAGGCTGCCAACAGTTATAGTAATGGCAATATAAGCAGTCATCATAAAACAATAAGTAAGCTTAAGTTATTACGTTCTCAAAGTTTATTTTCTACAAACAAACCAACAAGAAATACAAATTTGTCAACCTCTACTTTATGCTTTGCCCATTTCCTATCCTACTTTTATCCTCTTTCAATTAAACTATACTAACCAATAAATAACTATATATAACATAAACTTTCACAA
>BGZK01004777.1:0-11641 GCA_005406025.1 Eumeta japonica | reverse complement strand
CGTTACATTTGTTGTCAATTTTCAAAGGCTGCCGTGAACTTAGATAATGTGGAGAATTTTCCAATACAGGATATGATGGAGTGCTAAAAATATATAAATAACATTTAAAGTTAAATAAAAAGCAAATATAAATAAATAATATCACTCACTGCTGGTTGTTATGTGGGCATGGCAAATGAAATGAAAATGATAATTCGGAATCTCGCCATTGGCTCAGAAATATATATGATTGTATATAAAATCCACCTGTTTTGTACAGCAACATATTTACTTAAATATTTTGCTTAAATAACACAGTACAATGGTGAGAAGAATATCAAGATTAATGGTATTCATAAGCTTTGTAGAGATCAAAACAAGGTGGCCCTCTTGGTGCGTGTCTTTACCAGCTGTTTTGTGATATAAATCGCACTGCAAATTGAGTTGAGGAATGAGTTCTTATATAGAAACTATAAAAAATAGATTCTATATCAAGACCACATTCCAGGATAAATTGTATGCTGATTTGGCAATTTTGTTATGCTAAAATTGTGGTTGACAAATTAAGAACGCGATTACATGACAAATTCTCATAGAAATTGGAGTTGTACTATTGTTTTGAATGATTAATGAAGCATGAAATACATTGAAGACTGCAGGCTACATGAATGCACAACTATAAATGCCTCATTTTGAAGCAGCTATTTTAAGCAGAATAGAATTCTAATAAAATGTTGCTTAAGTGAATATTTATGATTATACGAAACGATAAATCAAGATGTTAAGGAACAGTCTCTCCAACTTTTGCTGTGCTTATTGACGACTAATTACTGATGAGTAGTGTGTAACGCCTATGAAATAATAACTTGTCGCCCCACTTAAAAGTTCGTTAATGACTTTTCTTGATTTTTGGAGAGATATTAATCAAGGAAATAGTTGGAAAGCGAAAATGTATTTTTCTCTTAAAACACTTACTTCTGTACTGGTTCTTTAGCTTTTATAAATAGAATAAACAAACCTGTCATGTCCATCGCTGAAATTTCTTGTAACCGTTAAAACTTTTCCTGAGCCATAGTCAACTTGACATCCATCTAAACGACGTTTCAATAGCCAATGAGGTTTGCAACTTAATATTTTATAAGCTATAAAAATAGAAGTCAAAAATAACATAATTGCTATAATAGAAATCACACAAATAAACCAGGTTTTATCTGTTTCCAAAGCCATGCTCTGTTTTGATCACCACCAGCAACAAAATATGATTGACAGTCAAAGGGAGATATTGTAAATATGGGCTCGGCAATTAAGCAAATTGCATACGCTGTATCGGTACTTAGTTTCTTTATGTAATTGCTCTGCTTAAGCCCAGTTATGCTGTTAAAAATTGTATAATTTATAAAATAAATAATGGCATAATGTGGCAAAATATTTGTGGTATTGATGGTCATCATAACACTGGTGGCTGAGGTGGCAGTGAGCGTAAAACTGATTTTTGGTTGGCGAACGTTTCTCCAGTAAGATTGAATTTTATTTTGATCTCGGAAACATTGAATTGATATTAAATTGGGAGGTGAAACAACTGGCGGTTCTGTTTCAAATCTTATCGCTGTAGTTTCCTTTGATGCAGAGCTGGGCCAAGGCGTGGTATTTTGTGTTATGATCTCGGTGGTAGAGGTTGATGGAGCTGCAGAAGAAGTAGAGGTTTGAAGAGATGTTGTAGTTGGATACTCAGTAGTTGCTGCTTTTGTTATAGCAGTTGTTACTCTAATTGTGGTACTAGAAGTGCTAGATGTTGTTGTAGCTTCGTATTGTTTGCATTCTTTTATAACCTGTTTAAATGGCATTGTTTGCCATCTTTCAGGGCTGGAACATATCAAATCTGGACTAAGTGATAAATTATTATATGAAACATATTGCAACATTTCGCCTTCGCATTCACAAAACCAATCATTTGATTTTAAATTCAGTATCCCACTAATGCTGGCCATTTTTTGTAGCAAACGGCTGCTCAGCGATCTTAAATGGTTGTATTGCAAATCCAAGTATTTGAAATCATTTGTTATAAACTCAAAAACATCTGCTTGTATATTAAACAAATTGCAATTGAAAAGTTTTAAAATTTGTAAATTCGGAAATGCTTGAAATGTTGTTGCATTTAACACGCCTCTAAAATTGTTATTACTCAAGTCCAATTTTGTCAACAAATTCATTTTTAAGTCAAGCCACCAAATCGAGGGATCCTTTATTTCGGTGGCATTTACTTTCGGTTGTATAACAGCTTCTTGCAGACTATTGGAGGTTTTAGAAATGTTTCACTTTTAAAACTTAAGCTCAAAGGATTTTGTATAAATTCTAAATTTAAAAGTTTATTTAATCCCGCAAAAATGTTGTCATTTAAAGTTAATAACTTATTGTTGGTTAAAATTAATGTCTGCAAATTTTTTACATTTTGATGCTGAAAAGCGGTGTCCTTAATTGTTTGCAAATTGCATTCATTAATGCTTAGTAATGCCATGGCGGTGGCGGTGGAAAAGAATGACTGCTGTAAAATGCCAAAATTAAATTGACATTTCGTCAGCATCAAACTCAAATCGGTGTTTGGACATTTGGGCTTGAAATAATTCATATTGTCGTCGAGGAAACTAACAGAGCCATTAAAACAATATAAAAGTACAATTGTTTTGGTATTCTTGGCATTTAATAGCGGCTGCATATATTGTTGGCATTTCTTAAATTAAGTGTTGCCGTTTTGTTAGGAATTTCCTTTGTGTTCAAGGCTGTTGTATTAATGCCAGTGTTTAGCAACAACATATCTCTTAAATACAGCCATTGGTTTGTATTTAGTTAATAATTGTTGGGACTTCTTTGATTTATTAAATATATAAAATGTTTTTGAAAACCAGGCTACTTTATTTAAATTCTTGTGTTCGTATTCCCCGATGACTGCATTGCCAGGCTGATGCATTTTTATTAAAATATTTGCAGACTGAGATTTTGTGACATTTTGCTGTTATGAGAGCTTTCTGTTACTTTGTTAACTTTAGCATAATTTAATTGCCCACATAGATAAATCAAAAATATAAAGACGGGAAGCATAATATAGCTGATGCTACTGAAAATAAGTAAGCAAATTCACGCAAATGACAGTCATATATTTTAATCTTTAGTTAGAAAAATAAATGTATTCTTTTCTAAGAGTATTTAATCTTCATAGTCTACTTTTTCTGCAAAGCATTAAAAAAATGAGCATCAGCTGTAAGCAACTGTAGGAATATTTCACGAGAACTGCTTAACTTTTCCCTGGCTTAACATATTAATCAATCTTATTATGAATACTAGGCTGCCTTGGTGATATAGTTGTAGTTGCCCACAAAACAAAAAGCAATCAAATGCTTTGTTCAAGTTTTCTCTACAAAAGTAATTTCCTTGATATTTTTATCCTCTCGAGATCAATTTGATATATTTTGTTTTAGAATTTAGATATCAGATTTATATTCTACATATTATAAAAATTGCGTTAAGTCTTACAAAATTCAACGAAACAGCTAGTCAATAAAGAGCTAAAGAGTACGATAAATAAATGTGTGCCATATTTATATACATTAAGCCTGGTCGGTCGTCAAAAATGGGACAGTCCTCCTCAAAATAAAAATATGTTATGAAATTTCCAAAACAAGGAAAAACGTTTTGCCACGTCCCATAAGACAGCAGTTTTGTTATTTTTATACAGCACTCATTTAAAGTACAATCATTTCATATCACAAATCATTGTTAATGGCTTGACTATGGCTTCATTTGTCATCCCTGAAGGACTTTTAAATCTAACGTCAAATTCAAGTCATTATAGACGAGAAGTGGAATCCTTACCAGATTAAACTCTAAATGACGGCGCTTTATAAAAACCAACCAAAAAGTGCTGTGTTTGCTATTTTAGAGACTTCCTTGACATAACTTTCATTTTAGAGCTGACTGCTACAACATTTTTTTCAAACCATCTTAATATATAATAAAGTTAGATTATTGATGTTTTCTTGTCAAAAAAGTGGCATTTCTTGGCAGCTTTCAACCAACTATTAGATTCTAAAATGAAAATCATGACAAAATTAAATCTCGTCTAGTTTGATGGTGACCATTTGCCGGCTAATATTTAATTGCTCAGATTGTCTATTCTAATATTGAACTTGAGTCTGCAAGGAGAATTCGTTACAACAATAGATATTACAGCTTGCAAGCTTTTTTCTGCATAGAAAATGCCAGCGGTTCCATCAAGGCTAAGCAGCTGATAAATATGTGCGTTAAAAAGTTCACCTTGTAGCGAATTCGCTTAGAGCTCGTTTTCCTATTATCATAAGTATCATAACAGTTAAGTTAAAGTCAATCTGTGCCTTAATAAAGTAGTCCGTTTCGGCATGGAATTGAACTCCCTGGCATGGCTAATTGTCTACTCGGACATGGTTTTGTTTTCCAGCAAATACAAAAATTAAATTTCATTTGAAATAAGAAAAATTGAGTTATAAAATAAATTCAATTTACCTGAACTTTCTTGGCTTTTTAATATTTTGTAATTTTTTCTTTGGGCTTATTTTCACCCTTTATATTTTCCATTATTTTAGAACCCAATAATTGCAACAAATTACACTTTTTTATTTGAATTATATATTTTTCCGTTTAACTTTTCATAGAATAGCACAAGCTTCAAATGCAACTTCTCAAGGTGTTTAATTTTTTTTCACAAATTAGCAATTTTCAATATTCTTTTCTTTTTTATTAAATTATTATATTATTTAATTGTTCAAATAAATTGCGTTTATTAATAATATCTATAGCATTTTTATTACTTGCATAATTGATTTAAGCGCAAATATTTAATTAATTATCATTTGTTTTATGACTGCCTCACACAGCCTTTAAAAGAACTCAAGTTGAAATGCTGATTTGGAGGAAAAGATACAAACATATGAATATGTTCAGTTTAGCGAAACTAAAGCAGCAATAGCTAATAGATGGACTATACAAATTTATGCCATTAAGCGATGTTTGACCATATTCCCTGCGAATAAGGATTCAAATGATTTTCGATCGTGTAGGATCGTATACAAAAAGAAGAATCATAAGTTGATCTTTGTAATCGATACGATAGAAAGCACAATACGCACGTTACAAATAAAATTAATAATTAAAAAAAAATAAAAATTAAGAAATTTACGTGTCAGTACAGTATGCTAAAGCAATTAGACGAACAAGTCCTAAATTTTGGAATATAATTCTAAGCGTAGCTTGCAGGTACTGAATTAATAGAAATCATTACGAAAGTGTGAGAATTGTTTACATATGTTGTTTACGTACATATTGGTGTGTTTCCATCAGCAAATAATTGTGTGTATTTAGCGAAAGTTGTTGGAAATAGAAGGCATCAACCAAACAATATAATTTAGTTATGAAACCTATTCGATGATAGATGTCGCTGGCTCGTTTTAAACCAAATATTTATGACTCTCTTTTGCATTGCATCACTTACGATTCACGCTATTGTTTGCATGATTTTTGAGCAAAATTAAATGATTGAATTTAATAATTTACTTTCTACTACTTTGTATATAAATTTTTTCTTTTGGTTTTCTAGATATCGGCCTTTGAAAAACATACAAATTAATGGCCTTAATAAACAAAACTATACAACCTTTACTAAACTCGGATTTGACAAAATAATCCATAAATATTTGTCGAAAAACAGCTTATTAAATATTGCATAAGTTTTCTAAATAATCCCCGAAAATTTAAATCTAACCTTGAATTGTATCTATTCGAGGTAAATAATGAAGGTTAATGGGCATATTAATAAAAACTGAAATGAATTTGTAACTGATATTTGATTTGTTCGACCCTTCTTTATAAAAATTGACCTAAAGCTTCACATTAAAACTCAACTCATGAATTTGTAACAATATTAAATGTTTTCACTTATTCGAACTTTTATGTATATCATACATATTTTATTAATTTATTAGTCGGGTTCAAGTTCATTTCTAAATTATTGCTTGTGATTAATACCTGTTAAAGAAGACAAGAAAAGTAAAATTTTTGACCTGACGTGGGGGACAGCCAGCCGTTTCATATTCGCCACAATAATCATCAGCACCCTTTGGTCACGTACTCAGGATTGTGCCAATTATGCACTCCTTGTAGTAGCGCTTAAACCACACAGCCACGAGCTCAATTAATACTTTCTGTCTATATTTACATTTTATTAAACAGCATATATTCCAAACGAAATGTTACCAAAATTGATTTCCAATACATTTTATTTTTATGAATATGCCACAAGGAATTTCTTTCTTAATTTATTTTTTAAGCCAAACTATATAATAGATTATAAACTCAAAAGGTTAAACTAAAATACCTCAAAACTGGCTAATTTTATAAACAGTAAACGAATATAAAACTGAAAATTAAAAAAAAAAATTAAAGAATTGTTAATGTGCCTAAAGCCTCAAAGAAAACATATATGTACTTTGTAATCTCATTCCGAGAATTTCGGATATTGATCTTTTGGTTTTACATTATTTTATACGCTCTTTAAACATAATAAAAAGGAAAATAAATGAAAATATAATAATAATCAATAAATTCATGAGTCATAAATGAAAATTTGCTTAAAGATAAGATAAAAAGTAAATCAGGAAAAACTTACCCCTTAATATTGAAATTTCAATACTAACTCTTTAGTTTGCGTATTGACTTGAACAGCCATGACGAAATTGTCGGAAGGACCTGAAAATAAGGAAAATACATGTAATAGAATTTACAAAAATCCCAAATGGATGATAAAAGTGAGTGTAAATTGTAAAAAATTAAGTCACTATAACTAGTTTGAACATTTTATGCTTTTAAAGAATAATGAAAATTTAATCTCCAGCTCTTAATTATTTGCTAATTTTCAAATATTTTCTAGACCAAATGACTTTTGCACGAATCCTAAATATTTGCAATTTTGTACTTGGTTACTGTTTGCATTTGGTCTTGTTATTATTTGTACGATGGTTTTTCTAATTGTAATACAAACCTCTGGCATTAACGATGACTTTATAATAAATGATAAAGTAACAGAAAGCAAATTGCATCATATGAAAGTTGCTGATTTAGAAGAGGTAGTGAATAACATCAAGCCATTCGGATTAGACGAGAGTGAATCAGTGAAAAGTTTACTTCGACTAGACGGTGAGTACAATAATTTTTTCAGTGTATACGAAATTTAACCAACCTCTAATAACAACTACAACAATATGATTTAAAAATAATATTTGTTTATATTTCAAACTGATTTTTTTTGTGGCAACAAAATAAAGCATGCATTGATTGGAAAAATCATGCATGAAGGGTCACATTTTAAAGTTGTATACATACATATTTATTTATATATGTTATTTTGTTCTACGTTATCACATAATTTATTAATATTTTATCACCATTTTAGATTAAGTATGTTAAATGCAAATGATAAAATCGAAAGGAATCTAAGTCGTTGCCAAGAATATTCATGCCAAATTGCTTGCGTTAATGTGGTGGATATTTTTACAGCCCTTCATGATGTAATCAAGGTAATAAATAATTAATACCTACATTTATCCCAAATATCATAATTTATCTAATTATAATCTAACAAAATGCAATAAGTAATAATAATGCACGATAAAAAATAAGTGCCGTATTGGTATGTAAAAATAAATAATGGGAATCATATAAAAGGTTTAAATGTCTTGCTAATAAAATTATTATCGTTATGTGAAATAAAATTTACTGCCTCTTTCGCTAACTCGAACGTGTTCGTTCGTTCATAAATATATTTAATACAAAACATATTTCAAAATTTTGTTGTTGGCTAAAATATATTTATGCAGACGATAATATATTTGAAATTTCTCTCTCTCTCTCTCTCTCTCTCTCTGTCTCTGTCTTTCTCCAATGAAGCAATATTCTGATATACGAATAGTTTTAATTTATTTTTTATTATTTCAGAATAGCTCTTGTTCTTCTATAGATGTTTTATTACTGGAAAATCTGAGTTTCCCATTGGATGTTTTAAAAATAATTGGCTGCCTGGGAATATTTCCTTTCATGAAGTAATTATACGTTTTGATAAATTAGCATCCATCAAAGTGCTGCCTTTAATATGTCTCTTTCACAATACATTGATACTCTCTTTGTACAGCAAGAATATTACAAATCTTGAGAGCGCTTTGCTGGGTTTCAATCATCTGAAATATTTGACAATTCAAACGCAGCTGACAAATTTCAACCCTGCATTTACAACCTGTTGAACATTCATTGCTAAGTTTTAAATTGAATGGTAATTTATATGTTGATGGTACCACAAATCCTTTTGGGGGTACCTTTTATACAATTTGGCTTATTTGGACTTAAGTCAGAAACCTTTTAAGGATCCTTGAGCAAAACGTTGCTTGAATCTACACCCAATTTAAAATATTTATTACCCAAAGCCAAATACAATATATTGAATCAGATACTTTTAGCAAATTAGCAGACAAATTGTTGTATCTTAATCTAGCAGATAATTGTTTAACTTTCTTAGACGCTAAAGTGTTTGAACCCATTTTAATGGCCCAGCATAAGGCTATTATAAGCCTGGTAGATAACGATTGGATATGCAATTGCCAACTAAAGAGTTTGGCTGAACTTTACAAGGACTACAGCCTGCAGTTTATGCATGTGTTGTATTGCAAAGGTCCTCATCATTTATATGGGGCTGCTTTAGATGAAGTGGATTTTGAGTTGGAAGACTGTGTAATAGCATCAACCTCACATGAGACAAATGACACAATAACTATTAAAGAACCGAATAATTTAAGACCTAAACCTACAACAGAATACCCGGATTCCAACACACTATTACCAGTTAAATTGAATATGCGTTGCTTTGATGAGGAGCACTTCTCTTATTTCGAGCAACCGACAGCTGATTTTAAACATCAATCAAGATCAGCCAATGATCGCGGCTTATCCGTAGAATTTCCAGCGCCAGATTTTGAATTCGAATTAGAATTAATAATTCATAATAATAGTGTCAGTGTAACTATAGCAAATCCTGTGAAACTTATTTTATCATTTGGTTTAGAGCAACAAGAGTCAGCTGACATCAACAATGTTGACAAAATTTCGACTATGAGTGCATGTGCTATAATGCACCAAACTTAATAGTTGGTCCCTTGCAAGATAACACCACCTACACGTTCTGCATTTTATCATCTTTAAGAAATGATATATCACCCTTTAACTGCTTGCCACTGTATGTGCCGCCAGAGAGTAACCACGATGTTTGGATTTCCAACGATAATAAACGTTTAACAATTGGCATGTTGTGTTTGACATTTTTGCTTGCAACATTGGCTGGAGCTTTAATTTCATACATTGCCATTAAAACATTTCCTAGTGTGTTAGAGGGCTCTAAAAATGTTTTGGTAATTAAAAGGCCAGAGCAAGCTTATCTTACAACTATATCAGAGCTTGAATATCAAAAACAATCGTCTCTAAAACAACATAATCCCTGCATCAAACAACAGTCTATAATAAAGTGAGTATAATTTTAGTTTGAAATATGCAATGCTGTAATTTTATGTACATATATTCTATTATAGCCAAACTCATAAGCCTAGTTATAGCATTTGACGAGTTATAGGCAGAGCCAACTTTAAGCAAAATCATTTAATTTTGAAAAATATTATTTGTGTTTAATGTTGTATTACCATATGCAGTATTAAGTTATACAATAAGGCTTTTTCTTTACGAGCATTAAACAAAATCGTTGTATGTTAATTGAAATTTAAGTCTTAAACACAGTGACTGCAACAGGCTACATGAACACATTGCTTCAAATGCCGTGGCTGCAAAGTGTCGCCATGTAGCCAGCTACTGATTTTTTTTTTTTTGGAAGCACAAATAACATTCACAAGTTTCATTGTAATGGTTTTGTTCTCATATGTAATTTTTCTTACATGCTTTGTTTAACCTTTTAATCTTTTCTCATTACATTGACATTTATAAACTGTTTTGTCGCACAAAAACTAATTAAAGAAAAGTTAGCAGCAGCTATGATGTAATGATGGTGTGGCCGTTTAAACTAACGTCTAGCTAAATATTTCTTTAAGCGAGTTTGTGTTATATTCATGACAGATTGTAGTCGGTTGCTTGCAGTATTCTATGTGTTTTATGCCTTATTACTATAATTAAGTCTTGGTTCCTTTTGTGGAATTTTTCTTTCTAAACTTATTCTAATTTCATTTTAAAATTTCATTCGTGCTACACTGAATGAAGTTTAAGCCTTTCAATAGTTCAACAATGACAGTAAAGAACAATTAAGAATATCAGAGTACATAAGGGTGCACTGAAACACACTCGTCTCACTTTTATTTACCCTACTATCCACAAGCACAAAATTTCAATAAAGAAAAATTGTATGTGAAGCAGAGTAATAATATTTATTTGCAGCCCTGATTTACAATTGAATTGTTTTATTTTTTCAAATCATTTTAGACTACCTCTACCGAAACTCCCTTAACTGATGTATCACCAATACCTTGCCGCATTTCGGTCGAGAGTTAGAAACATTATCTTCGACAACCTTTACTAAAGATAAGCTGCCAGGCTATAACTTGATTGCTGATGAATATGAGACGCCAAAATTTACAACGATGATTATATAGTGCAAAATCATGACATAAAAGATACATATTGCATCGAGCTCTCCACCACCGTTGCCTAAACGTAACTCAGTATATCCAACAATTCAACATTGAGTTTAGATCGTCTATCAGAAAGCAGCGATGATTTGTAAAAAAAAAGAAACTAAACAGAATAATGATTGCTTAAGATGTAAACACATTTGACACAGCAGACTGCATGAACATCGCAGCTGACGACATTTATAACAAAAAAGTCAGCTATAAAAATATTGCTCTGAAACAGTTATTTATTAAACATTATTAAACTAAAATGCTGTCGCCAAAATCAATAGAATTAAATCTCAGCTGACGGCCGATACAACGGTGCTTAAGATGCGGTGTAGCTCCGGCCTTTTCAAAATGACAGAAAGCGTGTAAAATATGTTTGAAAGGTGGTGGTCAGCAGCTCGCTGTACTGATTGTGCTTAATAAAAGCCAGCTTAATAATATCAATAAATCCTAACCCACAATTTATCGATATATTTTTTATAAATAACAACCTACATACATAATTAATATGTGCTCAGATGAAATTATTCTGTATTACATACGAAACGACAAATGAGTATACCTTCCATTTTGTGATTGTTGGGTATAAAAATACATTATCAAAGAAATTTTATTTTGGTCTCCCAGTTGCTTTAAAAATAATCTATTTACCTTTGATTTAAGCTTTAAATTAAAATATTTTTATTCAAAATAATTCAGCAGACAACTTGAATTTACTCCTACATACATATATATTTCTTAGCAATTATTTAATATAAAAATATGGTAATTAACATTAATAAATCAAATATATATTTGTTTATCTATTTATATTCCAACTCAGGAATCCCTACCAGATCAAGGTACTAGTACTTCATTACAAGTCCCATATCCACCACCAAACGTTGATGTCTCGAAAAGAAGCACAGCACATGGTG
>BGZK01004776.1:0-11648 GCA_005406025.1 Eumeta japonica | reverse complement strand
ATCGACATTTTCGATTCGTAAACGTAAAGATGTTTCATGTTTTCGGGTATGTTTGACAACGTATTACAGAGTTCTTCATCCGATTTTGCCTAACTTTCTACTATGTGCGACAAGTATCCGTGATTCGATATAAAATTCATGATACCAGACATTGTATCAATATCTAAAAGAACATCTATGCATGCCAAGGCAGACATTTTACAGATTTCGTGGCCGGCAACAGAATCATGGCATATTATTTCAATTAATTTTTCTCCAAACTGGAGAATGACTTCAACAGCCATACGTATATATGTAGAATCAGATGCTAGGCAACCATTTGATCTATCTAAGCGGCAAATGGTGGTTTGATTGACTTTTGCATTTGTTGATTTTTCAAATTTTGATCCCGAATAATTCTGAGACAGTTCAATAAGGACGCATACAAATTGATTCTAAGCTTTGTGAAGCGACGCCGCCTATTAATCCCTCTAATATATATTTTAAAATGCATTTAAGATTTAAAGTGTTCGACTTTGATGATTGTGCTTGGCTTACATCCGAGTCGGCAGCATCTACTGATTTAAGATCACCCTCCTGTTTGCTTGAGAAACAGCAACGCAAATTCACCAGAAGCAGTAGTATTGTGCCCGATATGATGACAGACATTTCAAGGATAATTTGATTTGGTGCAGCTTTTGTTAAAATTCGTTGTAGAATTTCAATGATCAATTCTTGTTTTTTCTGCTGGAAAAGCACTGTTTGCCACACAGCTAAAAGTATTTCAGTTACATACCCCAGGATTCAACAAACTTAACTGTAGCAAAGCGTTTGTTTCGCTGCTCATTGACTTTAAGGGCATGCAGCAAAACAGATTCGATTTCTTGCAATATAAGTCGCCGTTGGCCGCTTGCTATGGTACTTTGTACCATTTTCAATT
Organism: Eumeta japonica; assembly: GCA_005406025.1. Lineage (NCBI taxonomy): Eukaryota > Metazoa > Arthropoda > Insecta > Lepidoptera > Psychidae > Eumeta > Eumeta japonica. The sequence continues at coordinate 10,729 of BGZK01004776.1, read as the reverse complement.
CACTGTGTAATATCTGATGCATTTTTTTCAAGTCTACCAGCAAATGCCCTTTTTCAGTTTTGTACTCACACTCTTTTAATATTTGCTCAATTAGCGTCCTATCGAAAAATTCCCATTGCGGAGGCGACAAAGGCTGCAAATCAAGATCAACACGATTGAAAAGTTCACTCAGTATGTTATTCTTTGAGCTTGAAGATAGATTTTTTGTTGTGTCAAAATTAACATTGCCATAAAAATGAGTGAGTTCGACAGAAGATTCCTGTTTATTTTTCGAGTTGATTCCCAAGAATATTTCACAAATGTGCTGAAATCTGCTGAGCTGACAATTTGAGGCTGTAATTTTCAATTCGATAGCAACACATTTTAACAAACTGCTGATTTGATTTATTTCATGTGAGTTTTCCATTTTCAATAACGGCACCAACATCAAATATCGACAAAGAAAATCGTTTCTGGTGCGTAAGTAGCGCAACACTTGATCAGAAGTTTTTGGGTTGGCACAAACTGAATGTAGCAGCTCAAACGAACGTTCCATAACTACTTCCACATCGGTGTTTACACAAAGACTGTTTGTTTTCATCTCCAAATGGTTCTCCAACAGTGATACAATAGATTTAGTGCAATTGATGCCAAGCTCAAGAATACCGTGTCGTTGGCCCTTATTGATTTGAAGATCCTTCAAATGTTCGAATCCCATTAGAAGTTGCCCCAGATTTGGTGTATGCTGACAAAGACAAGTTTGTATTAAGCGTACAATGGCTTCTTTGATTTTAAATTAATTTTAGGAATTTCATCAAAGTCCTCAGAGCTTATTTCATTCGATTCCGGTTTAAAGGGATGTATTCACTCTCAAGCATTCAACAAAGGCATGGCGTATTATATTTTTGTAGCCTCGTTTTGAGTAAATATGCCGACGATTTGAGAATTGGCACAGGGTTGTTTTGAAATCATATGAAGGATTTTTAATAGCTTCCAGGGTATGGTATGGAAGCCAATTGAAAATGTTAAAAAGTATGTTGAATTTAATATATGATCTGGCCTTTTACTGCGAGGATTTACATCTAATAGAATTTTATTGAGTCCAGATAGCAGAATGGCACTATTGGCGTTCGAATGGGCATCGAAATAGATATCTTGTTGTTTGAGGCCCAATTTTATAGTTCTTAAGCAGTATAAAGAACATTCTTCTAAAAATTGCTTGTTCTTAAATTTTTTGCAATCATCTAGCTGAATCTGGGAGTCATCTATTATTTGCAAAATAAGTCGCAGCATGTCCGATTTTGTGCAACTGGAGCATTATGTAGAAGCCAGAGGTGAGACATTATCGAAAGATTCGCTAAAATCTTTTGGTTTATTGTATAAATGTCCAATAAATATTCAATTATCTTTAAGCATTTTGAGCCTATTTTCCATTTTTCTGAGATTTCCTTGTAAGTTCTATTGTAAAACTTCAAAAATATGCCATTGATGACAAATTGTAGTAGGTTCAAACCCTGGTTTTCTTGGGCCATTACCAAGATTTTCGGTATAACAGTGGTAATTAGCGAATATAATAAATCTAGAATGCCTTCTGTTAAGGGATATGTTTCAAGTCGACACTCATTTGCTCGATTTCAACTTCTAGATTGCATTTGTCATATCGAACATTTGTAGGCAATGTAGCAATGATTTGCGAAGCTTCTAAATTTTCCCATAGAAGTGTTGCTGTTTCTTTCGATTGTGCCAAAGATGAGAGTGTTTGTAAAATATCAGCTTTTAAATGCAAAGGCACGGAACAGCTTAGTAATCCTACCAAAGTGTAAAGTGGATTCCAATTTGGATGTTCACATACAGCAATACGTGCGACTTCATCATACGTTGCAACAGCTCTTATTATTTCTAAAACTGCCCTTAGACCTTCAATTTCATCTGGGTTTATATTTCGGCTTGATATACGATTTCTATATATTGTATCACTGTTGGAATAATATTCTTGCTTTAAATTTGAATAATATCTGGATAAACTTGAGAAAAAGTGTTCCCAAGACAAGGCAGTGCTACCAGTTAAACCTGAAGCTTGTTTCAAGAGATTAAAAGTACACCTTGCAGACCTCTCGCAGCTGGCTAAGCCAGCAATCATTTTCAAATAAGGAACAAACAGAGTTGCTGGTAATAGTTCTCCCGCCAATCTTATGAATTTAAATAAAGAAACAGATCGCGTTGTTGTAACACAATTTACAGAAGTTTCAAGAGGACCCCAATATTCAACACACAATTCCAGACCAGCTTTATTTGATTTGTAGAATTTTCCAATACACAGCAATAGCATTTCAAAATTGTGATCCAAATTACTTGGTGGTTCAAGCCCTCTTTGCAAAGCTAATTAGTGTTTTTGCCGTCTCATCTGCCCGTCCTCTTAGTTCAGTAACTTTGGAATGCATAAAATCTATAAAATCCGTAAAATCATATGTATGCGTCGAAAAAGAATTGGTTTTATAAATAATACTCTTTTCGATTATTGAATTATAAATAAAATAAAAAACGTTGCTGTTAATGGCATCATCGACCAGTTGTTCGTCGTAATCCGTCATTATAGATGAAGAAGTCTGTAAATATTGAGAAGCGTGACGTAAACCAGATATGGCTAGACCAAATGAAAACTTTATGAAATTTTGTATGCCATCATTGTTATTTTCTGCGCTTTTATCACTCATTAATGCATTGTACAGCTGTTGAACAAACTCACTGTCTTTAATTATGTTCAGTTATTTATTAAACGGTTATCATCCTGCTTTTGTAAAATGTTAGTGTCATAAGCATAAACTACAGCCATTACCATCGTTAAAGTTGTGTCATCCATAATACCAGTAGATTCGCTCGATTTATTTTTGGAAAGATTTTTAGAAGTTTGATCACTACATTCTTTGGCAGACTTCTTTGAGCAGACCAGTTGAAAAGTGCCATAGCTAAAGACATGCGTATTTCTTCAAATAGTTCAGTTACTTGATTTCTATGTTTATTGGATCCAAGAGCTCTATTTTTCGTGAGCATTACCATTTCATTTGTAATATCCATTTCATCCAAAGATCTACAAGCTTTTCTAATATGTTAGCATCATCGACAAGAGATTGAGAGAATGAAGAAGCTATTGAAGTAAGCTCCTTCGGTACTTCTGATACCCAGGATACTCCACTCACAATTTGAAACAGATCTCTTACAGAATTTGCAACAGCTTTACGCCCATCATAATACAAAAGAATGGCAATTAACCCACGGGGAAGATCAGGTATTGATTTACTTGATGTTGAGCTGTACAAAGTAACTCCAAAGCCAAATACTCATCAAGTCAAACATATCTGATATAATAAAACATTCATCAACAAGATCTTTCGATAAAATGAGAGTTCTGCTATTGGCAGTGATTGGAATCCTTGCGATATGTGTTTTTGAAGTTCTTTTCGATTTCTCTCACTTCTTGGTGGATTTTTAAAGGTTTGTGAAACCTGCTTGTTTCGTTTTAAGCACATTTCTAAATTTGCCAATAAATCTTCTCGAGGGCTAAGAATAGCACGTTCAATAATTTTATACATTTGCTTAAAAGGCGACCACATATCATCAGGAATTACTTCCATGGCGAAATTTTTTCTTTTACAAATCAAACAAAAATATTTATTTAAAAATTTTCCAAGAATATATAATACTTAGTGCTGCTGCCTGCAGGCGGCTTTGATGTATTTAAATTTAGCCGTGGATATTAACAAGGTTGGAAAAACAAACAGCTGCTATGCACTTTAAAATGTGAACATAAGAACGTCAACAGCTATTTACGTATAAGAGGCTAACAGAATGTGTAGATTCTGACATTTATATGACACAACAATAACTAAAATGCCATTAATACTTGTAAATATGGAAATAAAATGCACCTTTAAAAATTAAACAAACCACGCTTGTGAAATGCGCCAAATAACAAAATTTACAACCGTTTGCCAGAGTTGACAGTGTTTCATTTTACTACGATATCATAACAAAGTTCAGTTGATAATAAATTATTGTCAGGACAAACGACTACACTTATGAAGAAACGACATTTGTTTTGAGATAAAACATTTTCTATTTGTTTATGCCTATCATAGTGGCTATTGCTGAAACTAACTTTGATTTAATATGAAGAAGAACGTCAGCAGAACTGTCAAGGATAATATTTCATATTTCTCTCGTCTATCCAGCATGCGGAATACGTATTTCTTCAAATATCATGAAATTTCACAATTATTTCGCAGATGTATAATTGAAAAATAACCATACACAAAATATTCAAAAATTTAGGCATTCCTCGATAATTTGCACAGAAATTTTGTATAAAATTACTTTCGGCGTCTATTTTTTCTATGTATGTTTGTTTACGTTTTAGCAATTCACTTAAATATATCGCCACCCTTCCCCATTATTAATAAGAACTGCATGCGGAATAAGTTCTTTCTTTCAACTAATAAAATAATTGTAATTTTATAAATTATTATTAAATGTAATGCTGTTGTTTAAGCTATTACATACTAGGTTGGAAACCGAAACAAATAACGGTAACGATATTGATATCGGCACAAGATTTTGTGAAATTTCGTTAACGGTAACAATAACGGTATTTTCATTATTTCGGTAACGGTATTACCGGTACATACCGTTATCGTGTATCGGTATACTGGTATTACTAATGAGTATTTTAATTCAAATACATACGTAGTATATTTTTTTATACAATACTTTTTGTTTTATTAAATTATTTGGGAAAAATTTTCTTTTTAGAAAAATTTGACTGAAAAGTCAAACAGAACCTTATTGCTAAGACTACACCATCCGTTGCACAGAATGTTGTTGTATCAATCCGCTAAAACAGCAAATACTCAAAACAACAACATAAAAGCTACGGGGTCCCCCATACAACAGTCGCCTCATTTTAAGAAAAATTAATTGTAACTTTTGAACTACAAAAGCTAGAGAGCTAAAAATTTTACAGATAATATTGTGTCAAGCCACTACAACAACAAATACTCAAAAAAAAAAAAAACAACAACATAAAAACAAAGGGTGCCACCATACAACAGGTTCCCCATTATAAGAAAAATTAGCTGTAACTTTTGAACCATAAGACCTGGAGAACTGACATTTGCACAGGATATTGTTGTACCACATAAAACTACAGAGGACCCTATATAAAAATGAAGAATCCCAAGAACTACAGAGCTAAAATGTTCACAGAACATTGTTAGCAACACGGTTCAACAATGTAAATTTTCTATGTACACATTGTTAGTAAGTACGCAATCCATTATGTGCGAGCTTGCCTCGTACTTATGATTAATTACATTAAAGTTTTAGTTCCTCTCAATATTTAAAATAACAAAACGAATTCTTCTTTTTTTATATATATTTTTTCTAAATCGGTATAACGCTATATTCGCATGCCGGTATTTGTTAACCAAAATCTATTTCGGTAACCGTAAGTGTACTAGTATCACATTTTAACGATATTTTAATCGGCAACGGCATTTTTCGATACCGCTTGTCAACCCGGGTCATAATTATTTACATATACATAATATGAATTTTATATACATGTATGAACGTGTTAATTTAACTGCATGGTATATAAATGCATTGATTGAACTCAATTAGATATTTGGGCTGCGGTAACTCTAGACAAGAACTGAACCACAAAGAGTAAAAGCAAATAACATGCCATATTAGTAGGTAGTCTCACTTCACAATTCACTTATTATTAACGAACAAAGAAATGTCAATGCATGTAAGTAAGCAAACAATTGTCAATAAAGGGTAGCTCGATTTTGACAGCATAGAGAGTGATTCCACCAACAAAGTACATAATATATCTGTTGATGATGTACAACTGAAGCTGCCTGCTTAAGCACGTACAAAACAAAACATAATTTGCAATTACTTCCTCTTAAAAAAAAAATAGTTGAAAGAAGTGGGTGGTTATCAAATCGAAGACAAAGTTTATTCAAAAGAAAAATACAAATATGTAATAAGTGCTTCATAAAGGAATATTTCTTTACAGTTCAATTGAAAACTATTGCAATATAGCAACTTTGAAAAATACTTACATTATTTCATATCAGAAAAATTTTAATAAATTCTAGGAACGCCCACTGAAAAATTATATGTCAAGGCGTAATCTAAAGCATTAAATGCATTTTGACTCGTAAAGCTGTTGTAAAGGTAGTTGTACGTTTCGGGAGGTATTCAAATAAATTATGGAAATGACTACGCCCACACCAGCAATATCGTCAGAGCCTGATGGTGTCTCGATAAAATAGAACGGGGTGTGTTGTACGAAAATAGTTATGGTGAAGGAAGTGAAATTAAAGTTGAAATGCGACGTTCAAAACACCAACCTGCTGCTGAACACATTTTAATGAAGAGAATGATGGTTACAGCTTGTTTTAATAGCCACAGTATATTCCAACCGGTTATCTCCATAAAAGTTGAACCTGAAGTGGATATAGATGACAGACAACCTGACGATATTGCTGAATCAAATACAAGTCTTAATGTGCAATCAAAAATAACGCTTTAAACGAAGCTCCGAAGATAAGACCCACTCCAGCAAACAAACTAATAGCATCAGCAAATGGGTCTGTGGACAATAAAGACGTTACGTTTGTACATACGAGAATTGCACAAAAGCTACGGCAAAGTTCACATTTAAGATCTCACCTTCAATGGCATACAGGTATTAAACCATTCGTCTGTAAGGAACCCGGTTGCGGCAAGGGTTTACAAGATCAGATGAACTTAATCGTCACATAAGAACGCATACAGGAGAAAACCTTTCGAATGTGTTCAATGCACTAAAAATTTTCTCGTAGCGATCATTTAACTAAACATTTATCAACACATTCTAAACAGCTGTTTGCAAACAATCCGTTGAATAAAAACTTAAAATAGAAAAAATCAATACCCAAGTACTTTAAAAACGTTTCCCACAACATTACCTTTAGAATTAGTGGCAATCAAAGCTCTCAAGAGATGAATTCAGTTGACACTTCTGAGTTGAATACAGAGTGTTTGCAGGCAACATGCGAAGAGTTTAAAATAAAGCAAGAAGCACCAGCGGTGCTTACTTGATTAGTATGCCCAATATGAGCAGAATTCAGACCAAGTTTATCATCTTCAGTGCAAGATATATTGCTTAAAAAGAATATGATTTAGCTATTAAACCAGAGCCTGTAGAAGAGTCACAAGCAAGTGAATCATTCGAAGAGTTAAATGAACCTGATGATGATGCTATTATGCCAGAAGCTAATTTGCCTCCACTTTCCCAAAGTCCCACTTCAATGACATTAGCTCAGGCTGAAAAATCTTGCCTTCTAGTGGATTCAATTAATCATATGGCAGACAGTGTTTATGATCCAACTAGACCCTTTCCTTGCGGCCATTGCGCAAAAAATTTTAAGCGACAAGATGATCTCAATCGACATATGCGCACACATACCGGCGAAAAACCGTTCGCATGCAGTGAGTGCGAAAAACGCTTTATGCGAAGTGATCATTTAAAAAAGCATCTAAAAACTCACACGAGAGCCAGATGAGTCGCGAAAAGCAATAATTAGGTCTAGTTATATATTTAACAGGATTACTAACTAAATTTGTTTGTTTAATTTCCAGGACAAAAAGTATTTTCAAAATAACCTGGTTTCAGCCGAATAATAATTAAAACGTATGCGATGAAAAGTTCGTTTATTAAACTTTAATAAATCCCTTGAGGATTTTTTTTTAATTTTCATTTGTTTGAAATAGAGCAAAATGGCATGCTTAATGGAAAAGTATTTTTAATGCCACTTTACACAAAGCATTTTAAATATTTTGATAACACAAAATCATAATGATGTAAAATTAATTTCTCAAATACTAAGCAAACATTTACTCATTAATAATAAATAACAAGAAAAGTTCACATCTTATAATACTGCTTCTCTAAAACTTTCTTAATGCAATCCATTAACTGCATATAAATTATTCTATATTTCCTTCATTTGATATTAAACATTTATTTTTATTACAAGGTGCAAAAAGCCTTTTAAGTAGTATAATTACTGTTTGAAGATAAGTTTAAGAAATTGTGTAAAATAAAACAGCATTACAGCGCGATATTAAAACTTATAATGAAAATAGAAATTGTGTATATTAACTAAATATAGAAAAATTCCAAATTGTCTTATTAAATCAAGTTAACAAAAAAAAAAAAAAATTGATTTGAAATAATAGAGATTTTAAATCACAGCAGCTTTCTTTATTAAAGGCAATGATATATATTTTTGAATATTTTGTTTTTGTAAATGTTATTAATACAATTAATTTGTCGTATGTAATATGAATAAAATTTAAATAGTTTCTTTAAAAGAAACGATATAATTTTACGATTCTTACAGTTGGTTTTGCATAGTTTTTTGTAACCACGTTTTTTTTTTTTTTGTAATTCCTTTTTTTCTTTTACTTCCATAATTCTGAATGAATTTTAAGGGTTTTAACGCAGATGCGCACATCTCATTTTTATTAAAATTTGTTCAGTAGTTTATGGGTAATACGGTCATTAAGTTCTTACTAACCTAAAACAAATATGTGCAAACAATCCAAATACAGAAGCTCTTAAGAGATTTTCTCTTTAACAAAGAGAGTTAAAGTTAAATAAAGAAAGTGAGTGCACAAATAAAAGTCAAAGAAAAATAAAATATTCAAACAGTTATATTGTTTTTAATCTTTTATAGAATATGGTCGATTGTGTCGCCCCTTTTTAATTAAGATGCCACTTTGCTGTATATACATACATTAAGGCAAACGCAAAATTTTAATTTATTAAACAAATTAAATGATTTCAATTTTACGTCTTTCCTGATCTATAATGTTTTATCTTTTAAAATGTTTTATCATTGACATTTTTGACTTATCTATACAACTTTGTTGCAATTAAGAAATTTGAAAAAATGTGAATTAGTGTTAAACTTTGACAAGGCTTTTATGAGCAATAGAAAACCTTTTTTGTGTGTAAATAACAAGCGCAAGTGTTGTATTGCAAGTAAGATACTTTTAAAATAAAAGCAAATTTAACAATGTTGCTGTTTTCTTAATGTATTTTCTTTGTTATACAACACTTGTAATTTTCGAGAAATGGGCCCCTGGTCTTTATTATGAGTAAAAATCAATCTTTGTTAGTGTTCGAAGATTTTGTCAAACGATTCTAAAATTAGTATTATGACGAACACTCGAATTACCACTCGAATGTATGAGTAAATGGATTGTTAAGTTCGGTTCCTTTCTGTCTCTAGCAATGCACTATCGAAAAGCTAAATTGTATTGGAGAGAAAGTTCGTTGCTCAACGTGATTTTAGCTATCAACTCATACGTATTTTACTTGTGGTAATCGAAGATCGAATGCTGCCCATAATAAGGTCCAAAGTCTCAAGCTTTCTCTAAGCGGATAACATAAGTAAAACAAAATTATTGTAATCCTATATATATATTATATAAATAATAAAATTTAAGATACTTTTATCAACATGATTATTTACTGTATATACATAAATATCTGAGACAAAAACTTTGTGTGTTTAGTTTTAAGATCAGCATAAAAATTAAAGACAAATAAAATAAGTATATACACATGTACCGACATATTTGCATTTTAAGTAGACACAAATTTACGACTAGACCAAACGTAATTTATCTTTATATTGTACTAAGCTAAAGAAAAAGAAAAAGCACACAGTCGTAAAGCAACTCTGAGATGAAGAACAGCTCTCGCGTCATCGTAATTATTTCTCAAGTGCGATCAGGCTTGTTTTTGTTGTTTGGTCTTCGAGAGTTTTGCGTCTCACTCGCACTAGTTGATTTATTGGTCTCAATTAACTGTATCGTTAGCGGTTATTTTGAGGAATTTCGTTGTCAACCACATTGCTTCCTATGTGAAGGCATAGGTCGTGAACAGTCAGTCACAGGAACCAACAAATATTCTGTTAATATCATCTTGGATATATGGTATCAGTTACTCGGCCCATATTTGCATATATACTTTGTAAAGTATAATTAGATAAATAAATAAAAAAACATTTTATATATGTAGAAAAACACCATTATAAGGTGCGCATTATAACGCATATTCGTGAGGGAATGTTCCATGTTTTTATAAACCAACGAGGGAAAGTAGACATTTACAATGAATGTACTCGTTTAAAATCGATTGACAACTTATTTCTATATATATATATATATATATATATATATATATATATATATATATATATATATATATATATATATATATATATATGTAGGTTGAGCGGAAATATGTAAATAAAACTATCGAAGTTAATTCTTTAGTATGTGAAAATAATATACAACATTGTTGATAAACTATAGAAAGCACGCTTAAATGTCTCCAGTTTACTATAAGCCTTATCAAAGCTGTTAAAGAACAATTAGCTGATGTGAATATGTGAACAAATATACGTATGTGCCATGTGATTTTGGAGGGCGTTTGTGTAACAGGGTTCCATTAAATCCGTTAACAAACATTTTGAAGATTTTTTTTTTAACTTTTCTAAAAGTCACTGAATAAGTTTACACTTGATAAATAAATGTGCATATGCATACATACATATAACTTTATCATCACAATCATTTATTTTTGAAACCTTAAAAATTTAATTCCCATTGCATATTTCCTTTATGC
>BGZK01004775.1:0-11653 GCA_005406025.1 Eumeta japonica | reverse complement strand
AAACCGAAGTTGGCATAAAAGCTACTGGTGTGGGGTTATTTATTTGTCTGGATGACTGCTGATGTCCTTGTTGAGCATTGTAGAATTTGAAAGGAGTGACTGTTGCTGTTGATGATGTTGGTGAAGTTGATTAATAAAATCTGGTTCTTGTTTTTGTTGCTTTGAAATTTTCTTGTCGTCTTCTTTAAAAGCTCTTGTTGCTCCATTTCTAGCTTCTTTTTAAACAGAGCATTTTGCATCATGGCTTGAGAATGTTGGTCATGATAACTCGAACGGTACATAGAAGAAATGCTCTGGTGATGCTGTTGTTGATCGGCTACAACTGCTTCTGTTTAAAATTGAATTTTGTTCTGTCTAGGAACTACTTGGGAAGCTAATGGCACAGTCATATTACCACTTGTTGGAATAGAAGCTACATTCAATGATGACGCTAGTTGTACCACAACGTGATCTTTCCTTGAAAGCTGCACTGCTGGTGCCTCGTTAATATTTATGTTATTTAATTTGTTTAACTCATGCTCAACAAAATTAAGCGATACTTCACCTCTGGCTAAAGATTGCATTAGTTATTAAGCGCAACAGATGGTTCGCTGTTAGGAGCCACACCCATAGCATCTGGTGCATTAAATCTGGAAGTTTCCTTTAATACTGTTGTTATTACTTCTTTATTATATAAAGAAATAGTCCGGTTTTGTAGCTCTTTTCCAAAAAGCTGCGTGAGAGCTCTCCTCGGACTACAGACTGAATTAAATGCTGGACATCAAGTCGCTTTTGTGGTTGGCCAATCATCATTGGCATATGATGGGCATGTGGATGGTGAGACACTGGCATAAAAGGCATATTTTCAGGCTGCAATTGTGCCATACCAGAATGTGGATATTGATGTTGAAAGGCGGCATTTTGCCAACATTTTGTTGCCGATGTATAATGGGTTGTTGCTGATGCATATTTGGCATCATAAATTCTTGTTTGGGCATATTAATTTGGGGCAATGGATTAGATAGTGATATTTGTGATATACCAGAGCCGAAATGGTCCAACAGGGTTTCATAGATTGTGACTGTCCTGATGGTCCTTGTGCATTAATATTCATTGCAATATCTACTGGTGGCTTACCTATTGATCAAGTAATTTTCGGAAAGCTTCTACATCTTGGGTATTTATCTCAGCTTTGTGGAGATGCCTCTAGACTTGCTTTGGCATTCAATCTTTTCGTTTGATTGCTGTCGTTTCGTCGTAAATTATTAATATCTGCAAAGTTTTCCATTTCGTACGTTTCTAATTTCCGCATTCTAGCTTCTAGTTCTTCAACACTCATAGCATTTTTTGTAAGTTTTGACCACTTTCACTGTTTGTGGTTTTTTCAACTTCGTGCGTATCCATTTTTCGCATTCTGGCCTCCAATTCTTCAACACTTAATGCAGAAACATTGGATGGCAAACCTTTAGGTAACTCGGGCGTGTGATAATTGTTACATTTAAAAAATGACATAAATGAATTAAAATCACTTTCATTTATATCCTTGGGTTGTTTCGACTCTTCTTTGCTAGAGGATTATTGTTGAATTCGTCATTACTATTTACATTATTTGAGCTATTGAAAACCAACGGCTGAAACGCGAAGTTCCGCCACCATCGCTTAACGACGATGTGGACTGATCATTTCCACCGCTAATCAAACTATTTTCAATTGCTTCCATATTAAGGAAGTTGTCTATGAATAGCTCCGTTACATTAGCACGTTGCTTTTCCGAATTTTCGTATTCGTCACATTTTGGGAGGATTTGTTCAAGTTCTTCTTTTAAATTAGTAGCCTCATTTTTGTCTATGCTTTTCGTTTCGTGTTCATTTTTAATGTTTTCATTACTATTACTTTCATTATCCACATCGTTGTTGAGTGTATTAGACGTATTATCTGAATTATTTGTTATCTCATTAGAAATATCAATAATAGATTTTGTAGACAAATTAACATTACTGCTGCTATTAAGAGATAAAAGAGAACTGTTTGAAGACATTTTTCTGTTTTGAGTTGTTCAGAAGGACTTTGTTCTTCTTGTTGTTGAGTATCTTCAGTTTCTTCAAATCCAATGCAATTCTATTGTTTCGTGTTGTGAAGTGGGGCCTTCACTGAACCACTCAGGTTCTTCTTTATTATCACGATGGTAGAAATGGTGATGATGGTGTTGATGATGATCGTCTTCTCTTTGTTCTCTATTTTCTCGGCCTCTCTTGATTCTTTGCGATCACGAAAATCTCTGAAATCTATTATGATGATCCTTGGGATCACCGTACTCACGTCGTCGGAATGAATCGACCGCTTACCCGTAAAATGAGGTCCTTGTTGATAGTTAGATTCAAAATTATTTCTATCGTCTTCCACATTTGCCATGGTATACTTTTTATTTCTGTTATTGTTCGCATTATTTGTGTCTTCGCAACTTGATATACGTCGATCAAAATTCGCACTTCCTGCACTTGGGCTCTGCATAACGACCAATTGAAGTATTTCGATTACTTTGTTTTTCTATGGTTCTATCATTTTCTTTCGGCATTGTTCGCCGCGACGTTTGGAATTTCTTTCTCAATGCGCTTCTTGCTATTAGCTCTCACTTCCAAACTTACTTCTCTTGGTATTAAACGACCACTACCAATGCGACGTTCAGAAATTAGTTTTTGTTAACATTGCCGGGACTTGGTTTGGTATTAGATGGCGAATAGTCAGAATTACTTGCTCGCTCTTAATCATACGCTCTTTGACTGATGTTTTATACAAATGGTAATCACTTGAATCATTTGCCGACTTTACAGACTCCTTTCGTGGCCTAACTGATGATTCACAGCTATTCGAGCCTGAATTTTCGTTTAGTGTACCATCATTAGATAAACGCTCCGCGTTATTACCACTAGTGTTATAATGAGAACCTGCATCAACCTGGCCATGCATAACATTTGCATGCCCCATTCGACGTTTTGCAAATGCTGGCATAAGGTGAGAAGATGAAATGCTACGATGATCAATAAAAGCTGGCTTTGTTGACTGGTTGCTAACGTAATGTAAAGAACCATCTTTATCCCCACTTGGTGATGTGGCTCGAATTAATTCAGTGTTAATATTACGTTGATAATTTAACAAAGGCTCACGCGATCGCTCAGCTTTTTTAGTCCCCATAGTTGGGGAGCTAGATAGAATTGGATGCACTTGCACGGAATTTGGAACATTTGAATAACAAATTTGGGAAGTACCAGAATAAGCTTGCGAATTGTGAAAAGGAAGATGCTGACCTTCACATGCATATGATTGACAGCTTCCATTACAGTTACAATTTCCATAAGCATTTCCCGCGTTTGGAATTTTCCATAGACCTAAATATTGCAATTCACAACGCAGGCGACAAGTCCATACAGAGAAAACCTGCAGCTCAGGTCGTATGGCGCACTGTGGATAATGTATAGATAGCCGGGCGTTTCGAAGTGATAGCAATTCATTCAGAGAATATCGTTTCAATTTGTCATCAATTCCAACATTTTGAATTGCCATTTTTTCATCTTCTCTATCCAAAATAATTTTATCAGAATTATCAATATTTCTTTTTATTGCACTTTCTTCTTCATCTTTTATATTTGCTTCAGATAATTTTCTGAGTTCAGCCATCACAATATATTGTCTTTATCCACCTTTTTTTAATTTCTTGCAGATAAATTTATCTTTATTAAATTAAAATTTATTTTTAACAAATTTTACAGTCAGACGTTCCGATAAATTAACTTTTTTATAAGTGTTACAACAGCATCAGATTTAACAAAGGTATACTCAGTGACAAAGGGGTGTATGAAAAGATCTAAGCCTACTGTTTTAAGCAACGGCGTTGTTAGAAACAAAATACGCTGCGGATAAGTCAATATTCAAACAGCTAACCAATGAAACTCAAAGTTTATAAAACTGAGTCGCTAATTATTTATTATTGCGGACGTCAATAATTGCTTTTAGTGACAGTAACTTTTTATTTTCTTTTTGCTTTCTTTATTTTACGTAAGCAATTTTGTTTTGTTACCTTTTGTATAATTTTCGTTGACTTTGAATAATGCTAAACTTTGTAAAATAATTTAGCGATTTTTAACCACTCATTTGTAGTAAAATTTCAATGCAACGAAGAAACACTTAAAGGACGTTACAGCAGAAAATAAAGTTCCAATATTTTACTGTTTTCGAATATTTTGTCGTTCGCATAAATACATTTGAAGCAACAACAAAATTTTGAAATTTATTTTTGTATTAAATGTTTTTGTGCGAACGATCAAAAATGTTCGAAATAGTGAAAGAGGCACTTATTGTTTAGTACGAAAAGTAAAACAATTTGGGTACATAATTGATAGATAATTTTAAATTCCAAAAAATAATTTATGGCATTAAAGCTCTACGTGATTTGGTATGAATTTCAACAGTTGTTTCTTCATGTTGAAGTTTTCGGCATAAAATAAAAAGATAATTACCCTTCTTTTTTTCTTTTTAAGAACTGTTTTAAATATTCTACTATTAGGTATATTATATCATTAAACAACAGTAAGATAAAGGAAATGTATACCTATTATGAGTTTACTGCGCAAAATTTGTTCAAAGTTATTTTACACTTTTTCACCTACAACCATAAAACTGAATATGTTTGTTTCTTATACAGACATTACTACGACTTATTAAGAGTTAAATGTACGACTTTCTTGGCCGTATATTCCAATAAGATTTCACAAGCCGATATATCCTACACGTGTATAAAGCATAACAAAAACTATAGATTTTAAGAGTTCAAAATTTTCGGCAAGTTGAATAATATCCCATAATAGACCAAAGGTCTGTACCGAACTTTCTGAAATTTGTACATTAGGATAAAACTTGGCCTACCTTTTGTTGCACCTAATTTTACGCACTTTATACAGATTTTAACAGATTCTTTATACTTAAAGCAGTGCATAACCAAGTCCACTAAATTTTATAACACTGGTAGTATAAAGCTCAATTTTTCTAAAAGTTAAAAAGTCTAAAAATGTTGGGTCCATACATATATTTTATATGTATATATATATATATATTTGTTGTCGTTGTTACTTTGGAATAAATCTTATCCCTAAAGTTATGCCAGTTAATTTTTAACTATTTGTTTGTTTAATTAATTAATTACAAACAATACATATATATATTTATATACATATATATATATATATATATATATATATATATATATATATATATATATATATATATATATATATATGTATATGTGTGTGTGTATTTATTTGAGTTCCAATATGTAGCCCAAACATCATGGAAGAAGGAAATCATTTTAAGTACATATAGGTATGTGTCCAAGATTTAAGAGATAGGTATTTATATGTTAAATATAGGTACTTAGTAATATATATTATATTCAATTGAAGTATCATCGCTTTGAACCAAGTTTGTTCCACTAATGGTAGTTCGATTAAATTTTTCTGTTACTGCTGCCATTGAATAGAACCTTCAGCTTTTGCTGCTTTCGCTGCTTGCTTAGATTGTTTTTAGCTTCTCGTTCTGCCTTGATTTGCTCCCGAGTTTTGCGTTACTATCCTCTAGGTTTGACGATTCATCTTGAGCAACATTCAGGTTACCAGCATTGGTAGTTTTGCGTTACCAATTGCACAACCTACAACCATACCATCAGCTTTTAGTTTTTTGCTTGTTTTGCTAGCTTTTTAGCCTCCCTTCCTGCTTTTATTTGATCAATAGTTTTATCTTTGTTCGATGCTTCTTTGGAGGGCATGTCTGCAATGGCCTTATTGGTTTTGTTTTTGTAGTTTCGACTTTAACTATAGATGCAGTTTCTAGTTGTACTTCTTGACCTTGATTTTGCTGTAATAATTTCACCGGTATTCATTGCTCGTCGATTTTTGACTTTGTCTTCCTGACTTTATAACACAGGGCTAGACAATATCGTATTAAAACAAAGAATTTTTATCACATAATTTGTAAATATAAAATTTTAGTTTTATTAAAAGTATGGTTATGATATACCTTCATATCCATATCCTTTCAGCTTTTATATGGTAAATATATAAATTTTAAGAAATAATTCAAATAATGTATATAATAATAATTTTAGTATATTCATGTATTACTGTCATATACTAACAGATATTTCATCATCATTAATAAATAATTATTAAAGAAGACGTAACGTTCTTAATACCTTAAAAGTTTTATTTTCGTACATTCACAAACTTACCTTTTATTATTAAAAATTATTTTTTACTAATTTGCAGTGTTTGTGGACGAATACAAGTAACAATTGGCTGCCAATGTAATGTCAAAGCAGAGCTGAAAAAATCTGCACAAATATAATTTATAATGAACATAATAGAAGACTAAAAGTGTTGCCAATTTATCCTATTCTACAAAGCTGACTGTTGCTGTCATATAAAAAACTAAATCGGCTTCATGACCCAAATAATTCATTTTCTTATAATATCGAAAACAAAGGCAACAAAATAAAACGTTTAGCTATTTCTGTCATACTCTGAGATTCATGTTTTGAATTCTTTTTATTCTCAAGTAAAATTTCTTTATTCATAAACAAAGCACTTCATAACGCAAAACAAATACAAGAGAAAAAGATTAAAATTAACATTTCACTCATACACAGAATTGCTTTTTCATTCTGTAAATGTAATACTGATTTTAATATTTTTAAAAGCCAGTTGAAATTTCTTGTTCCCTTTGTGCACAGTGCTGAAGTTAAATAGTTCTCAGTGTAATTCACAATAATTCAACTTTCTGTCTGGCAGCATTTTTTTTCGTGACATCTGAAGTTGTCAAAATCGATTTCATTGTGCTTACTTGGTTAAAATTTTCCTGATAGTGTTTCGTAATTGAGAAGTTTTTAATAAAGCAAACGGAAATATAAATTGCAATTAAAATGTCTGCTATAATATCACAAATTATTCGGCGCAAATTGCAACCCTTACCTAAGGTTTGGAACTGCTGCTGCTGCTGGAGACCATTCAGGTAAATTATGCTTCAAAGAAAAATATTAAAGTTAAGAGGGTTATATAATGGTGAACAAGAATTGTGATCCTAATTACAAAATTAACTAGGCCAACATTTTTCTATTTTCAGGTGGTTATAAGATGTGGAAACGTTTAACATTCTTCGTTGCTTTTCCATGCATTGGATTATGCATGTTAAATGCCTATTTGGCTCACCAAGAACACGCTCATCACGCCCGTCCCGAATTTGTAAAATATGATTATTTGTGCAAACGCGACAAACGCTTCCCTTGGGGAGACGGTACTAAATCTTTGTTCCACAATCCTCATACTAACGCTTTACCTGATGGTTATGAAACCTAAGATGGTTCAGACATTCTTACAATTGATTATTTGGAAATTATTAAAAAATTTTAAATAAATAATTATAAACAACTTAAATTCAATTTACTAGTGTATCTAGTTCACATAGGTACCTATAAGGATATATTATAATTTGAAAAAATTAATCTACTAAAATAAATAGGAAATTCTGACGTAGCTATTAAATGTAATTTAATATGGTATATATATTTTTAATATTCCACATGAAGTAAATATTTTACATTTGTTTCCGTACGAATTTTTACCCTTCATAAATTTTTGATATAGTAGAAAGTTGCAAAATAATGAGTGTTGCGAATGGTAGGTAGCTTGTTATCTCCATTTTGGCAAAGTTTATTATTGTGTAATTTACGAGGTATTACATACCCCACCTCAAAACTTCACTACCTAAACAAATTTTATCTGTTCCAACTGTAGAAAGGTACTTGGGGAAAGTTTTTCTTTACGTTACATACCAAACAGCATTGTGATAAAGAAAAATTATTTAAATTGTTTTTTTTTTTGTTCATTTAGGAAACGATTTAAAATGCGGCGTTCAGATTTGTTCTATGCCTAGTTATGTACATCCACGCTATTATGAGTGAGCTAAATAAAACATGAAACTGCTAGTTCATCAATATCGAACCTGCTTATTCGAAATAATACATCTGAAATAAAGTTTACGAAATATGTGAAGGAGCGAATAGGGTCGATATATGTATATAACCCAAGGTATAAAAATAAATAGTAAAATTATTAGTAATATACGGTCTACTCATAAAACTCGCATTTGACAAACAGATTTCCGAGATATTAGTCAACATAAAGTAGTCTTACGAATAAAGGCATTTGGGTCTTGTTTATAAAACAATGCTTTTAAGCTGCTATGTAACATTTTTCTAACAGTATTTATCAAATAAAAGTTTATAAACATTGTATAAATAAGTTTTATGAGGTTCCTTTAAAAATAACTGCAGTTCAAATATTCACACTTGTAATTGCAATAATCTTAATTAATCCAGTTTAACCACGAAATTTTTATATTTCTTATACTGATTCAAACTATCCCGGCTTAACAATAATATAATTTCGATTGCCTTTAGTAAAATTATGACAAATCTAAAATAAAATTACTTCTTCATAAGAGAATATGTATATTTTAAATAACCTACTTGTTTTAAAAAACTGGGGGTTAAGATTTCTTTTTCCTCACTACTATAGTGTCAGCTAGAATATCTGACCGATAAAATTACAAATATCACTGCCTTGAATTATTATCAGTAATTTTTTATAATTCTTATTTGATTGGTAGTACTTGGAAAGTATCATTAAATGTCTTTGGGTACGGTCACACTGAAAGAATTATTTGATAGAACCACTACTTAGTTACATTAGCAAGTAAATACATACAAGCAAGTCAGAATGTATGTATAAGATAAACGTATATATATATATATATATATATATATATATATAAATTTTATATATATATATATATATATATATATATATATATATATATATATATATATATATATATATATATATATATATATATATATATATATTTTTTTTTTCAATTCTAAAATTGAAATGAGCTTACCATTTGCTCCGAGTAAAATTTGACCAAACACACTTCTTCCTATATGTAATTTTAGAAACATTTATTTTTTCTAAGAGGAAATGTGAAAATATATAGGAGCGGAAAATATTATGTTTTGATTAAATGAGCTAATTCAACCTACATTATTCAAACGTTGTTGTTTCTGATGGTTGATACAAAATCCCTGAAACTTATTTAATTTTGAAATAAATTTCTGGGGGAAAAGTCATGAAATCTGGCAACTAAACGCTAGCGTCTATTTTGTGAAAATTTGTTTATTTTTTATTCATATTCAATTTTGTTTTTTGTGATATACAAACGTATTGCAATTGAGAAAGGAAGGAATTTCATAACTAGCAGCCAAAGCCTAATGCATATTTTTACAAAAAACTTTATTCTCAACTTGAAATGTGCACAAGTATTTTCTATTGATATATTTATTGCTAAAGTGAAAAAGTTTTAACCTTGATACAATGTTAAATAAACGTCACAAAACATGCATTTATAACAATAATAATAAAGCGGTCTTTTACTTTTAAATGTAAAATAAATATTTGGGAATTAAAAATAAATGAAACAATTAAAAAACAAATATAATAGTATATTTATGTACATACTGCAAAAAGAAGAAAAAAAAATAAATACAAAGGAAAAAATTTTATGGTAGATGGGCAAAGAAATATTTTTTTATAAATTACATTTAAGCCTAGAACAGTAGTTAGTGAATTTTTATGGCGTGTCTGGCATTTATTTCCTAAATTACGAATGCATTAGAAAGGATAATAACAAAGAACACATTTTTTAGGAAATACAAAAGAATTGGTTATTGAGCATAAGTCGATAAAAAAACAGCCAAACTAAAAGTCCTTACATTATTGAAATATTTATAATAAAATACAACGCAAATTGGTTTTGTTGTTGTTATTTTTAAATAAACTTAAAACTCAGTCACTATAATAAAATTATTTAATAAGTCATCAAACACATACATAATTATTAAGTAGTGTAAAAAAAATAATTTCAATCATGACGGATGAATGCATATCGACTTGTGAGAGTACATAACAAGTGCTACATTAAAAATGAACAATAGCAAACAACCAAACGATGTTTTTGGTGAAATAAATGAGGATGATACTGCTGGCAGTCATGGCATTGGCAATACAAACAAATTTGATAGGCCCGATGTAACTGGGAATGCAGAGGAAAATAAAATAGTGGAACTTATCCTTCAAACGGCAATACTGTAAGTAATTTTGTTTATAATCATCGTAACACAACCACATATGTAAGTAATGTTGTATGTAGATATTACCTACATAACATATGTATAAATAATACATAATGCACATAGCTAATTTGAAACCCTTTGAGCGTTATCATGTCACAAAAATATGGCAACCGTTTTAATCAAAATATGTTTGCTCGCTTACTTGTCAATTAGTAGGTAGCTGATTTTTTTTTTTCGAATCGATAGGTACTATTCGAATATTTATTTAATAAATTATAAAAAAATTAGAGAAAAGTGATGTAGGAATATACATGCATACATATGCACATGCATACATTCATATGGATGTATCAATTAGGGGACCCAAGCAAAAATTAAAAAATTTTTAAAATTCCATTTAATACAATAAACTAACTTTACTGATAACTATCAGTGATATTTTATTTCAGCCATATATCTCGACAGATTTAATGATTGGAAGATTTTAATTGGTATGAACTGAAGATCTTTGTTAACTCGAGTATCACATTCGTGTTTTAGGCGTCAATCATAAAATCTTAGTGACATAAAAGTCTTAGCCTACAAAAAACCAACAACAATTATCAGTAAGTTGTAATAATGTCCCTAATATGTATAATATCGCAAACTGCGCCAGAATAAAAATAACTATCTTATAAATTGAAAACATAGAAAAAACAACCGAATCGAACTCAACGAAGTAACTTCTTGTACGAAATAAAAGTTAATTAGTTAGGTTATCAAACCTAAATCAGAATATTTGCGAAATGAACAAGCAGCAGTATTAGGATCCATTTAATGTCACTATTTCTGAAACTGATTTTCAGAACTTATTCCACTACACTGAAAGGATGTCAGTAAGAGAAAAATTAAAATTTTATTTCTTATTGAGTATGTATGAGTTATAAGGTGGAAAAATGATACATACATACATATATTAAACTTTAAAAAATAGAGGATAAGCGTAACATGGAAAATAATGTAGGCCCCGTCTTAACTAGACGTGACATTCTGTTAAGACTTACTGTTAAAACAATTACGTTTTTTTTAATTGTGGGGTAAACGTATGTCATTATCTTTCTACTCTCAACGAATGAACAATACAAGAGTTTACTCTTTGCGGTTTAAATTTTTAACTAGACACATATTTACTTTTTTGTGGGGAATATTCTACGATTTTTTTTGGCAAAACAATAAATTTTTTCCCGCAATACCAAAAAATAGCTAGCTTTCAAACGAAAACGTAATTTTCTCTTAAGATAGAAATTTTAAGGCAGATGGCTTAACAGCCGTGTTAAGACGTATGAAAACATTAACATTTGCGGTCCACACCTAACAGTAAAACGATTTCTCTGCTTCTGTTAGTGTTTTTATGTCAGTGTAGACCGAACTTTAAGAATTATAAAAGCTAAAACAAAATTT
>BGZK01004774.1:0-11653 GCA_005406025.1 Eumeta japonica | reverse complement strand
GGGAATAAAATATCTTATCGTTTAATATTTTAACAACAGAACAAACAAAACGATGACTAACCGATCATTAATTTCCAAATCAGAAAATTTACTGATATTGTAACAAGATGAGCTGGCATCATTACATATATGTAAATCAAATTTGTACATTTCAATAAAGCCCATTGTTTACATTTTCTCAAAATTTACAGACGTACCATTTTATAGCTTCATCGTGACTCATTGTAAAAATAATTTGGGTAAAGCACACAAACTAGTTCACCAACTCCCAAATTGCCAAGAACTTTACTAAAATGTTCAAGTTTGTTTTGATAAAACTTACCAGCTAATTGATCTTCGAAGTAGTTTGCCTAAATAAATAAATAGAAATAATACAGATTAAATTACTTATTGCATATTTAATAAAACAAATTTACCATTATATTAATTATTTTGATAAAAACTTTAAAAATTGTTGAATTCAAATCCCTTTACAACAAAAACACTTTTGAATGTGTCCACACAAAGTAAATTATTTTCAATTTCTCTTTAGCGTTCTTCAGTGTTGTCGTGTACAGCGTTTTTTATTTTTATTTTTTTGATTGGTTGTAAAATGGCTGTATGAGGCGATTATCTAAATCGTGTTAAATGGAGTTTGCACTCTTTTGATTTATGCAAAATTCAATTTCTTGAATAAACTTTGTTTTTGGTGAATTTCTTGACAATAAAAAGTTTAATGTACATAACTTCTTCTAAAATATGTTCTCCGTGCTTTCTTTTCTTTGCACTGAAATTTTTGTTTTGCAATTAGATAATATAATTAATTAATATGACTTTTCGCTAATATGTAGTCCTTGTTTCTCATAAGATGACCCTCGCAACATATGTATCTGTTTATTAGCTACACATCAAATTCATTACAAGGTGGCGTTTTTAGTTTATATATTTAACAGCTGTTTTCTCTCTGTTCAAACAATAAATATATGTACAAATTGTTTTGTACAACAAAAAACAAAATGTACTTTAACTCGAATTTCATATTCTATTAACAAAATTTTGTTTAGTCGAACGAAACTAATAACTAAATGTTAAAATACGGAACCTAAAACAAATAAGTAGTACTCTTCGCTCGGTGTATATCAAACCATCAGTCTGGCAATATTATAAAAGTTCCCCATGAAAAATACTCAAAACATTATAGATGCAAAACAAATAAGCCAAAACAAATTCACCTTGTCATTGTGTAAGTGTTTTCTTTTGATTTTAACACAACACAATAAAAAATTAAAAGTTTTTCTTTAGTATCAAGCAGTTTGTTTTGTTGTATGTATATCGAATCAGTTTTATACAAGTGCAGTTAAAGTGTGGTTGATGAAAATAACGTGGATTTGTAAACAAATTAATAAAATTGAGTTCAAATCAAAGAAAATCATTTAAATTAACAAATAAAAGAGTGTGAAAATTGAATAAAGGAAACGATTATAAATTCTTTTGTGTGCTATATGAAAACACCAATTACAAATGTATCGCGAACAAATTGCAATAAAACTTTAACTACGCATTTACAAAAATTGTGTCGGGTCATTAATTAAAGAAAATAAAATGTTAAACAAGTTTAATACATACATACATAATAAAAGTTAAAAAAAATAATAAAGCAGAGCAACAGTTTAATTGAATAGAATAAATAGTTTGCTTATCAATTTAAAGAATATTAAAGTGCAGTAAAAACACCTACTACATATGTATGTATGTACATATGTATGCTATTAATTTGTGGGTTGAAGTTGAAAAATTGAAAAAAAAAAAACAAATCCCTACGTACATACATATGTATCTACATATTTATTTCCATACATAAATAAATTTTCCAACAAAAGTCATTTTATTCATTTTGTCAGTCATTGATTGATTAATCGTTTTGTATCTACATTTTTTGAACATTATTTTAATTTCTTAGGTATTTTATTCCTGCTAACGTTTTTTAAAGCAAAATAGTTATTTTTGATTTTTATTTTTAAATGTCATGTAAAACTCAATCGAAAACCATGAATTCTCTTGGAAAAACCATCACACATCCAAATCAACGTAACGATGTAAGTTTCTTTTGATTTTCTTTTAACCATTTATAAAATATGCTTTTTGTGTTTTTATTTTTCTTACATATTTTTAATACTTTACATTCACATTCATTCGTACATACATACTTTACATACAGATACAATGTGCAAATATCTACATATGCAAGTGCACAAATAAGTTTAGAGAAAATAAAATCACATTCCTATTAGAATTTTATTTTTATTATCCTATTATACGTAGGTATGATATTTTTATTTTCATTTTTCTCTATTGTTTCAATTACCTATAATAAAGTTTCGTAATTTTCTTTTAAGTTTCATTTCTGATTTATTTTTGTTGTTGATTTCTTTAGCTTTTATTATATGGGGTTGCCAAATCATCTGCATTATCTGTGGGAAAATTTGTTTGAAGACGCGTTTTATTCCCTTTGTAAATATGCATGATTTTGCATAATATATACCTATTTTTAATATTAATATGACATTTTAAAATTAAAATGGAGGTAATCCGACTCGAATCTACAATATATGCATAAGTATGATTTTGTGAGAGAAAAATAAGCATTACTTATGACTAGTAATTTTAGTATATTTTGGACTTTAAATAATTTTGTAATATGTACCAAAAACAAAATATCCCTCGTCCTTATTGTCAATTATATTGTTTAACGGTATAGCTAATAGGAAATGTGGAATTTATTGAAACCTCAACCAAATAACTAACTAATGCTATTTAGAAGGTACTACATATTTATGCCGGCTATTATATTTATGGCTGTACTATCCTAGTCGCATATCTTGGTTTCCCAGGTCATATGTAACCGATTTTACCTGACATAATGTATACCATGTTAGATGTAGGGAGTTCAAGAGTTCGTTCTTTTATGCTTAACCGAAGCCATCCTTACTAAGCTTAAGTGAGTTCAGTGCTAAAAGTTATATATGTTTCCAATAAGCTGAATTGAAAATTTTCTCTTTTAAACAATACATTAGTGATGTATTTGTGGCTCCTAGCAATGTTGTCATTTGTCGAAAGTCAAATGTTCAAAATTACGACCAAATATCTTGCTTTATTCAAAAGTATTTGATTATATCACAGCATTTCGAAATTCTTTTCTTTCGAATCGAATTACAGTAGTAACATACTTGAACAATCAATTTGTCATGTCAAAACTACGTATTATAATACGATCACGGATGCTGTAATTCGCACTCTTCACCGCTTCGGTAGTAAATTATTATAAAATTAATTTAATAATATAAGAAAGTAAATTTTTTCCTCGTTTTGCAGAACTGATAAGGAAAAATATATTCCAATTCCTGTTATCCTTGTCACATACTTACATATGTAGATATGTACATACAATCATATATAAATTCTTTGTGTAAAATTTTATATTCGCATTATGTACATTTCTCAGTTTAAACATAAAAGTTTTCTTTGTTCACACAATGTTTACAGAATGTATTCAACCATTTATAAACAAAATGTTGGCAGGCATTTAACAAGTTCACAACCTTTCGTTGGTTGTGTTCGTAGTATGTATGTACATACGATAAAATACAACATGGAATAATGAACGAAGGAACGAACGAAGAAACAGTTAACGAAAGTTATTGAATTTACAATAATAAACTTGTAGTGTATTCACATTGAATTATGTAAGTACGTATGAATGTACATGCACTTACTTTCGAAATGGTAGACAATTTTAAGAATAAAGAGAATCTTTTCACAAATTATCGATGCATTATTCCTCAAACCTTGAATTAAATGTTAATTTTTACCCACTTGGATGTAAAATCCTTTGTTAAGAAATGTAAAACTTTTGCCATTGTTTGAGAAGCAAAAGGTTAATAAACTCATTTAAGCTAAATAGTTCCAAATTTATTTATATTTAAATAATTTTTTGGTGAAAATACCAAACTAACAGATCTTTAGATCTACAGCTTTTGAACGAACTCTATTAATGTGCTAACAGAGCTCTGTTAAGTCATGTGCTCCAGAAACGAATTCCAAGATCAATCTAAGCGTCTTGATAACACTAGCATAAATATAACACTAACATAAATATACTCAAAACTAAATGCTTACATCTTCAAGACTCACCCTCTCTACCATCAATCATATCTAATGACTATGAAAAGATTATCCTAGGGTTAAATGGACAAAATTTTCTTCCAGAATAATTTCTTTGTAAGGATTTAGTGACAATATTAATCAACGTTTTCTTTCACATCTCTAACAAAAAAAAACCAAAATGAAAAAGTGGCATACGTCAGCAAGAAAATGTGTTATTAACCTTTTTCCCTGCGAAGAGCTAAGGTGTTCCTTAAGTTATTCTTTAGCAATAGTATCAGTGGGTTAATTATTGAATTCCTATCTTTAAATTTATATAAACCAAACTGTCTGTGTGTGTTTTATTCGCTCGATCTCGGTGGCGAGTTCCATTACTTCAGTGAGATGAACTTGTCCTCGAATTCAGGGCTAAAGATGTTAGATGTTAATAATCATTGGCCTATAGCACTTGCCGTTAATAGTGGGGCCAGACAGTGACTCTTTTCGGGATGCATTAGCCGCTGTTGATTTCATTTGCCCAGAATTGGGTATCATTGCTGAAGATGATTTTTTTAATAAAATTAGCGTTAGTTGCAATTTTGGCATTTCTGTAATTCAATTTTATTGCTTTAATAGAGTGATACCAAGTTTGACAAATATTACTGCAGAAAGAGGTCGTTACCGTTATCAACTGTCAGGGTTCGGAAATTTCTTTTCGACAACAAGATATAAAGAAAATTTCCCAACAAATTGCAATTATTCTTTTGCCCCTTTAACAATAAATTAAAGTAGCATTTCTTAATAATAATTAAACGGATTGAAATTATTTAAACAAATTCAGTTATTACTGCTGAAAAAAATATTCGAGAGCGTAAACCATGAATGTTTTATAATTTCCATTCACTTTGTAAAAATACTTGCATTTTAAAAATTCACTAAACACACACATAGGCAAATATTCTTTAGACTCGTGCATTCATTTTTTACTACGCTATATAAAAATAACACTGACTCCTTTGTTTGCAAAAGTTTAAGTTTGTAATAAATAATGTAGGTGCAGGTGCTTGACTGGTTATATAAACATACATACATACATCATAAATATGTGCAAATACTTGTGTACATGGTTTTTAGTATAACTGATTTAAATGGTGACCGATAAGGTAAACAAATAAATAATGGCCTTATTGAATAAATATCAATTATCTTATGAGTTTTCAATTGGTTTTGATGAACAGATTGACATTTGTTATAAAAACAAAGGCTAAAATGGTTTATTTGCTTTTTATCTTTATCAAAATAATAAAAAATACCGGAACCTTAACTGTTATCTATACAACAAATGTACTGTAAAGAAGTCATTAAAATATTTCCTATAAAATCATTTCCAATTAACATTTTGTTGCTTCAACAAAAATAATTTTATATTTATTTTCAAGAAGGGTAAAGAGTGATATATCATTTTATAGTTAAAAAAAATTATAATTTTCTAACGTACAAGATAATGTAGTAGCATATATTACATACATTAAAGGCTTGAATTATATTTAACAATTACTGTAGTATTGAAAACGGATGAGATAAAAATATGTATCAATTTGTTTTGAATCAAAACCATGTTTATATAAATATATTCATATAGTTTTTCCTCCAGTTTATGTGTATCTAGAGTGCTCCATGTGGTACATGTTTGTGTTTAATAAGAATATAATAAAAATGGTGTCATCATTTTATGCTTTCTCAAACCAATTGAAATTTCTTACTTTGACCTATTTAGTGAAGTATATATGCATTTCCACATATCTACTAACATATATGTACTACTATGCTTGTATGATATAAAACTGTATGCATATGTAACTAGGGGAAAATTATTTTAATTGATTTTCAAATGAATTACTTAATTTCTTTATTTGCTTGTCAATTTCAATTCTTTTTTAATTGACATGGTTGTATTGTTGATAAAATGTCAAATTAAACGAAACCAGCAAACACAAATTTAAATAATTCCTCTTACTCGTTCTCTCTGGCTCCCACCAAAAATCTCTTTATACAGTTTGTTTTATTTTTATTGTACAATTTTTAATTAGGACAAGGTTATGTTTTTGTTTAATGCATTCTTTTTTGGTTTTGTTTTTGTTGTTGTTGTGTTGGTACCAAAATACAAGTTGGCAGTTTTTGCTAGTTGCTGTAGTTGGGGGGTTTTTCGACAATTTAGGTCTGTCTTGTTTCAACGTTCTGTTAAGTTTGCTTGCAATTAAGAACTTTTCCAACACATATGCAATCAACTTACATACATATTTGTATTTTTGGCTGCACAAAGTGTTTTTGTTATATGTACATGTGTGTATGGATAAATATGTAAGACAACTACATGTTTAAAATATTTTTTCTAAATATTGTGTTGCTTTAAAACCCACTTAACCCGGAAGACAATCGATATTATTACGTTTATAATTATTTCAAACAAAAGCCAGAAATAATGTACAAATTAAATGTGCATGAACTTACATTCTATTTATCTATTTTTTCTTTTTTTATCTATATATAGCAAATTATAAGAGAAACAAAAAAAATGATTTTCTTAAATAAATAAATGAGATCTGGCTATAGAAGCATATATGTATGTATGTAGGTATATGCATTTACATATCCATATGTACATATGTGTTAAAATATGATATGAGTGTAAGCGTATGAGTAATATGTGCAACAACATCCAATGCACAGTGTTGACATTCAGCGCTAGTCTAAAATTTTTTAACATTTACGAACTCAAACACTAATGAGTTTTTGGAATTGGTCTTGTTTTATATTGAAGCAAACTTCTGTAAAACTATGAAATGAAAAAACTCTTCGTTTTCGTTTTTATAAAAAACTTTTCAGAATATTATTTTATAATTACAGAAATTAAACATTTATGAAAAAGAAAATGATTTTTTTTTCATTTCATAGTTTCACAGAACGAGAACTGACCGACCACCAAAATGATAAATGAAAAATTAGTTTGTTTAGCGAACATTAAAAATTATTCCTAAATTTCTAATTCCTAATATTATCACATTAAGCCCATGATTCGTACAGGTGCTCATAAAGAGTAATAGTTTGTTTTTTATGTTTGATTTTCTATATCTTCTTTTTTTATATGTATTTAGATTTAAGTTTAGTTGTTAAGCACATCAATAATTAGATTTTTAAAAATGTCGTGCCGGGAGATAATTTTTACTCATATTCTACTTATAGTAACAAGTTTGATACTGTTAAATTTATAACTTCATTCAAACAAAACGTTTTAGTTTTAAGTGCTATTTATTTATATGTAATTTATCTTCAGCTAGAATTTTCTGTATATATGTATGTTCGTTTAATAGTCTCAAATAAACGTTACTTTACTTTAAGGACATGAGTCACGATATGTCAAAAAGTCGTATGTGTTCAAAAAGTACGATAGTGTTATTTTCAAGTGAATGAATCGTGACTGTGTGGGATAGTGCCCTACATGTTATTTATTCACAATAAACAAAAATACAAAATTTGAGTCACAATAGTTCTTGTACTACCGCAATTCTGTAATGTTCCAATACATATGTATTTCCAAAAGCTACATATTTCTGTGCTCAAACTTTGTGCAAATGATTGTGATTTGAGAGAAAATACGCACTATTTTTCTCATGGATGAACAAACAAACTAAAGTTATAATATTAATCAATTAACATACAAATTAGTTTAAAACTTTTCCATGAATATTTGCGGGAATCAAACGCTTGTGCTATCACTTCTAATGTCATAGTGACATGAAATTTTTTTTAGCTTAAACGTATTATCGTTAGATTTCGGAGACTGTGAGCTAATAAAAATGGTTTACAATATGATGTTAAGACTGATAGCACACCGTTCTAATACACCAATTGTTTATGTGCAAAACTATAAAATGCTAATTTTTCTTAAAATTCAGACATTAATTTTAATACAACTTGAATATATTGCATATCACTATAATCAATTTTTACGCCACTGTGCTTTAATTATTATAAATTATACATAATAAATATGCATTTAGGCAGGTTCTCTACATGTGAGTTTAGCTAACAAATACAAAATTAATACGTACGTATGTAAATATGCATGTATACATGCACGAGTTGTATTACTTATTTGTATTATACAATTTTTGCCTTTGAATATTATTTCAACAATAATCAACAAACATTTTTCAAAGTGAACATTCTCCAAGCGAATATTTTGCTTTTTTTTTCTACATTGTTGTAGTATTGCTTTTGTTGCACTCTTGCCGTGGCTCAGAGTCGTGCCCATTACACGTTTTGTGCGCTGAGCCCTCTTTTGGAATGTGTATACACACAAATTTATGTACATACTTATATACATATTTGTAAACAGAGAAGGTGGGCTATGCATTTGTAATGATGTGTGATAAAACAACTTAATGTTACACTACAAATGTTAATAATTGGAACAATAGATAATCAAAGATAAATTCCATAAAAGTCATAATCGTTGCATATCCTTTTATTACGATAAGAAAGAGATAAAAAGTACATAAACAACAGTCATGGTTTCTGAGAAAATAGATAAGTTTAAAATTGTATTAACATTAAAGTTTTTATTACGAATATAATTTTTGTTTCTTTATTTAACATAAACATGACATATACAAATATTTAACATATACATTGTTGTCATGTAAGTCACAATAATGAAAATATGTAGCTCATGCCAGTATTAAGTTAACATTGTAATCATTCATATTAATTCTATTATGGAAAAGCATCTGCTTAATGTTAACAGAAATATGTTAATTCTCTTTAATATATGAAACATGTAGGGTATAGTTTAGATCCATATTCATCAAAAGCAGAAAATGATAATTTGTCTAATTTGTTGATTTACAACATGTAAAAAATAAGTCATTAGTATATGGATATGTTCATAAATATGTATATGAATTGCAAAATAAATTTGAATGTGTATTTTTATTCAAATTAATTTTATATTAAATGTATACATAAATGAGCATAACCATGTAAGAATACGAATATTTCTAAAATTTTACTGTAGTCGATGTTGCAAAATTAATCGGGATAATCACGAAAAGACATACGATTTTTCTGCCATTTTTGTCCAGTGCGTATCACATACACACATAATTGTAATTAATGCAATATATAAAAATTACTTAATTTACATAAATACTATAATTTATGGTCACCAACTTGTATGTATATTACACGTGACATTCTTCTTCTTTTCCACAACATAAGCTTCCATGTCAAATGCGTTATAGCTGGTAGTAGCGCCACTAAAATGCCAGGTGAAAGATTTTTTTTTTCATTTTTACTATAAAATATGTGCAACTTGTATCAAAAATGTTCTATAATTTATATCATTGTTATTAAATTATCGAAATGTAGTAACAAATGAAAGATTTTTCATTTTTATTATAAAATATGTGCAACTTGTATCAAAATGTTCTATATGTAGTAACAAATATTAATTTAATAATTATGGAAATACTTCATGCGGACGGCTAACTATATTGCAGATATCCAACCGTCGACAAATATTTTCACCCGCCATTTACATATAAAAACATGTGTTTGAACATGAGAAAATAGAGCACGTTCTTTGACATATGCAATGTAAAAGCACGTAGTGTATATGTACTTTAAAGCGGTCAAAAGACAGACTAAATGTAAACAAGCTACCGACGACAGTCTATCAATAATAAAATACACGCATTCTTATGGTAATTGTTATTTCGAAGAGGACATAGCTACACCGCAACTTGACCATCGTTGTAGCTTTCGTCAACAAAATGTAATTCAATTTTTTGCACCAACATGTGTAGGTTAACTATTTTAATTTAATAGAAAAAATTAAATAAACAATTGTTTCAAAACAATATTTGTGTGAATAAAGTTTATGTGTATGTAACAAATGCGATTATGTAAAACCCCATTTTGGAAAAATTTGTTTTAGTGTCGCTTTCGAAGTAATTATGTATACAAATGTAGTCAGCTATTGCGTTCGTGTAGCCTGCGGTGTCGAATGTGTTTAATGCTCGTTCGTTCTTTAAATACATTTGAAACAAAATTTGAAAATTCATTTTACTTCAAATGAATTTATGCCAATGAATAAATAGTGGGGCGATTACAATATACTTTTGGAAAATAGCTTCAAAAGTTGAAGTACCCCAACAAAACTAAATCCATTATTATATATTTTAAGGTATGGTCATTTGTTACTTTTTCAAAATTTGTCAAGTCTGAGCGTACCTTTAATTACAAATTTTTCTTCTCCCTAGCATTTTTCTTCTTATTTTGAGTAATGATTTTTATAGTTTAGGTGTATTAGGTGCTTAGTTACTGAGCTTTTTAATTTTTTTTAACCATCTATTACATAGTATGTACATATTATCTTTTATATTTGTATATATTTTAATTTGAAATAAGTGTTTATTCTTAACAAGAAAAAGCAACAATAAAAGAAGAAGCAAAAAACATAACAGCAGCCAACCTCGCCAGTGTTGTAAAGAAATTTATGGTAAACAAGTGTTCCTAATGACTTTTAATTGCAAGCCAAATACCTTCTTCTTATTTCACTCTTCTTTATTACACAAAAAAATTACTCTGTTTTTCTTACAACTTTTCTCTTATTCAGCTGACATTATTACAATTTCAGCAAAGTAGGTGGTGAAAGAGGTGTAATTTTAATAAAATGAAGAACCAGAAAAAATAACGACAAACAGTAACAACTACAACGACTTGTAAACGCGCATTGCCAAACAGAGCATACAGCGCATTTAAGGTTATCGGGGATAGAGAGCGAAAAAATGATTTCTTTCTTCATTTACATGGTCTTATCTTGTTGTTGAATTTTAAATTTTGTTTTATTTACTTTTTTTTTCATTCATTTAAAAATATTTTCTAAATATTCTTTGTTTAAAAATGTTAAGCGAATACCATAAAAATTGCAGTGAAATTATTTGGCTGCATTAAGAGATTGAAATGAGATTGAAATACTTTCATGCTTATGTACGTACATACATATCTATGTATGCATGTATGTGCATATGAATAACAGAAATTACTTTTTCTTGAGTCGAAGTGTTGGTGCATAATTACTTTAAACAAGTAATGCATTATATGTTGCATTGATATTAGTTAAAGTATTTAATTTTAATGTGCTAAGTTTTTATCTTAAAAAAATATATTTTTTATTAAAAAAAAGTAATGAAAATATTATCTAGCTTGTTGCATTTCTATGAAATAATTTCAATCAAGTAAAATGTATTCCAGACGGGAACATTTATGCATACTTAAAATACTCCATATTTTATTCTTTAGAATTTTTTTTATAAACTTTCATGTATGCAATATGTAGCATTATTTGCAAATGGAATTGAGATTGTTTTTTTAAATTTCCAACGGAATATGAATATATGTAAAAAACCTTGCTTTTATCAAATTTGATTCTGTCTGTTATATTATTTCCATGATTGAGGCTCTATACGCC
>BGZK01004773.1:0-11657 GCA_005406025.1 Eumeta japonica | reverse complement strand
TTGCATTTATGATGTGCGTTTACGAAATGTGGCAGTTCTATATAATAGCTACTAATGAACACGATGAAAACAATTGCCAGTTAAAGTAAATTTTAGAAACAGAAACATGTTTACCGTCATACTCCTAAAGCCAACTCCCAAAAGTGCTACTTTTCCGATTTAAATCACTTTGTTTGTATATTTACATATTATGTATACATATTTATACACTAGGGATGAATTGTCCATGCCAGATTTAGATACGTACAAAACAGGGATGTTAAACGAAACAACAAATGTGTACCAATGAGCTTTGCAAAGTAGACATTCTCTGTATCACAGCAGCCATTATTAATCAGTAAGGAATCAGTATTATTCTATCTGTTTTTCCTATTTTTTGGAAAGATATGGTTTTACCTTATAATATTGCCTATATTGCCAAAAGTTATTCCTATTTGGCTAACTAAAAGTGATTTTGAAAAAAAATCGTTTTTTTTTCGCGAGTTAAACCCCCTTTTGCTAGTCGTATCATAAACAAAAACGAAGGAGCTTATTTTTATTTAATTAGTATACACCACAGTTTAATAATGCTGATGTGCGAATAAAATTTAATCAATACAAATAAAATTGCAAATGTATCAACTTTATCATCTCTGGCACAAATGCTGAAAATATATATTTGAGCTTTTGGAAAAATTAAATATACAATAGCCAACACTACATATTGCAAATGCAATAAAAAACAATAAGAGAGAAACAACTTGATTTTTGTATTATCTTAAATTAAATGACTTTCGTGTTTACGGTTTGTGTCTAAACTATTTAAAAACAAAGAAAAGCTTCAGCACAGACATTAAGCTCTAGAAACGACAACAGGCGGCATCTGATATTAAACCATAAAATGTATTCATTACCGGGATACACCTGTGCTCGCTTTGAAGTTTGAAACTAACAATATGATATCAGTGAACACAGCTGGTGGTATCTCAGTAATAAATCACATGAAAATGCAACAAACGATTGAATATAAAAAATTCTAATAAAAATTTATTTTGCAGCGAAAGAAACAACAATTGATCATTGAAAAATTATACAATAAAAACATATTTAGGTCTTTAAGCTTTATAAGCTTTATGGGCATCAAATGTGTATGTATGTATATCAAAAATTAATATCATATAAAGGTAAGTTTTTGCATATTTATTATATTACATTTTATTTTCTTTTAATTCAAATTTTATGCATAATTTTATT
The DNA here is from genome assembly GCA_005406025.1 of Eumeta japonica. Lineage (NCBI taxonomy): Eukaryota > Metazoa > Arthropoda > Insecta > Lepidoptera > Psychidae > Eumeta > Eumeta japonica. The sequence continues at coordinate 10,424 of BGZK01004773.1, read as the reverse complement.
TAAAATTTTGTTAAAATTTTTTTTCTTTTAGTTTTTAAATAGTCATAAGCTTTTAAGTTATTTTGAGAAATTCTTTTCTTTCTCTTTTAATTTAAATTTTTATTTCCTCTTAACTCATTTTTAGTAACAATTGATATCTAATTACAATTAAGTTTTATGTTTAAAGCGCAAACAAAACAATAAGAAAAATTGCATATTTTAAGAACTTTTTCACCTTTTTTTAATTTTAAAAATACCAACAAATCAAATTAATTGATTGATCGTCTTAAAAAAACAAAAAATTGGAATATTGAAAATATATACATTCATCTTAATTGGATTATCTTCACAAACAGTTTTAGTTCTCATCAAGGCTTTTAAATAAAAAATGAAAAAAAATAAAATCAAATCAAATACATCATTCATGTTTTGCCAAGATATATGAGACAGAAATTGTAAGAATTTTAATGCTTGGAAGCTTTTGGGAAAATAAATCTTAAGTCCATGAGTTTTGAAATACTTAATTGATTACACATATTCATAAAACTGTGAAGCTTTTTCTGTCACTGTTGGTCAGGTATTCTAACCACTCAGCCAAAGAGGTGCTTTAAAAATTTATCTATTTTTCATTAATTGTTAATCCCTATAACAGAGCAAAGTTGTGGTATAATCTTTTTGTAAGCTTGGACTCTGGGTTAAATTATGTGCTACTTTTTTAAGCTACGCCCACTTTTTTCAATTCTTTTACTTCAATTATATAGTTTTTAATAGAGACTAAAAAACAAACGAACGCAACTCAACACTTTTTATTGAATTTTATAATACTGTGGTGGTAGCAGAGCACAACGGACTCTGCTAATTGATTATAAAACAGTTGAGATGCTAAGATAGTTTGTTCTTCACATTTAAAGTCTAAAACATTCCAGAAGCTTAGTCTTCCCCAAAACAAAAGGTGAAATTATCAGTGATACTCCAAATTTAATTTATGGGAAAATTTAAATGGGGCTTTACAAAAGAAAAGCTAGGACTGATATTTCACTCATTATCAAAAATATTTTAATAAAATACCATGTACGCAGCCTAAACAACTTACTTGGTAAAAAAGTTTTGCTGGGTATTACAAAACGTTTTAAAATAATAATTATTGCAAAATATTTTACATGAACCAAAATTTCAATAAATAATTTCCTGACACCACTGTTAAAAGAATCCGTGAAAATATAAATTGTATGTTTCTTTCATACACAAAAAAACTTGTCCAAAATTAAGACCAATAAAATGTTTTCCATAAAAAGAGTTTTTTTTAATAAATGTTTTTGTCGAAAAGGTTGGTAAAAACAAAATCCAAAGAAAAATATAAAATGTCATACATATTTGAAGATTTTTTTTTGTTAAATTATCGCTTGAATACGCAAATTCGCTGATAGGGCCGCATTCAAACAATTTATTAGCTGATTCAACGAATTTTGTTGTTGAGAATGCAACTGTATTTTTTTTTCTATGAATATTTTAGATTGCAATAAAATTATTCAAATCTAAGCAAAGTGAATGAATCGATTATTTTTGCTTTTAATTACTATTTTGCAATTATAGGTAAATTCTATTATATTTATTTTTTGGTAATCGTATTGAATTGCTGGTAAAACGATTTTTTCCAGAAGAAAAATTTTTAACACGGCTTGCGGGTTTTGTGAATTAATAAAAATCGTCACGAAAACATGTGAGCTTTTGTGTATATTGTGTATGTTTGGTGCTGAGTAACGGAAGTTGTGTTTCCCTTAGCGAAGACATCTACCAGCAAATATAATTTAGTTATGACAATTAAATGTCATTTAATACAAAACAAATTTAAAAATTTTGTTTTTGTATTCGATAAGTTTATGCGAACAATCTAACATGTTCGAAATAGAGGAATTGGCTGCACATTTTCTAGATTATCTTTGATGCGAATCGGTTGCATCAAATTCAATACTGAGGTCCTTTTTCAAGATTTTTGCACAAAATTGAATGATAGAACTTGTAATAAAGTTCAAAAGCTTTGCCATCTTGTACTTTTTGTACATATTTTACAAGTAAATATTGGTTCTGAAATATTAAAAACATTCTGATGTAATTCATTCTTCTAAAAAAAAAAAAAAAAATACATTTAAAATAATTGTTACAGCTCAGATCTTGTTTTTTATATAAAAAATGTTTTTATATAATTTATTTTCAATATTTCGCTAACAATTTGTTAGCATCTTCAGGAAAAATATATAATTAAAATTTTTGATAACAAATATTTCTTATTTCACAATCGCTATACAGCCAATACATTTTAATAAATCAAAAAATGAAGGCTATTTTTGTGTGTGGTCTTCAACATGTTTCTATGTCGGGTTTCATGAGAGCTACCTCAATCATCAATAAACTTGAAAACCTTTAAAGTTATGTCCAAAATGTATCCTTATAATAATTTTCTTCATTAAGATAATTAATGGATTGCGATAGCTCTGATGAAATGTCGGCATGTCGGAAAAACTGTTTTGCAAAACCTACTTTCTTTTTAAATTTATCTTATAAAATGTGTATTAAAAAGGTCATATTACCCACATACATATGTACTTATATTTTATGCCCCAATACATATTAAAATATACATACATATGTAGTGAAAATGAGCAAAATCAAATATTTAACGAACATAAAAATATATAGAAATGAATACAAACTTGCTTGCAAATATATTTGAATGCTATTGATGTAACAAATGCATTCTGATCTAAATTTTATAAAGGTCGTTTAAAATGTGTTCACGTTAAACAGAAAATCTCATGGCAAGCGTCAAATTGTTTCATGTCTTGAAAGAAAAAAAAAAGAGATAAAATGTAAGGCCTCTTATTTTAAATGGCATTACTGTCATTTATTGAAATTTCTAACAAATAAATAAAATCTATTGCTCTTAAAAAAATATTTAAATAAAAGCGAAAGTTATCGAAAAAAAACTAGCATTAGCACAATTTGTCCCATTTTTTCATATATATATTTTAAATAAATAAATAAAATGAGAACAATGACAAATTCTAAAAATAATTGAGGGTCATAGCACAAAAAAGAAAGAATAATTTAAATGCAAAAATATAGACAAACAAACACTGCAACAAAAACAAAAATCTTAAATCAAATCAGAATGCATTTAGCGCAAATTACAAATAATGCCAATAAAATGAGAAGAACACAAAATGTACTTTTGCACAAAACAACAAACCTTTCTATTTATATTTAAATATAAAAAAAGAAAACTTTAAAATGCCATTACACAAAGAGAAGTAATCAAAGTTTTTTTTATAAATTAAAATAAAAATTATCTTGAACGCTGCCTTATTTATACTTATGTATGTAGGCACGATGTACACATGTATTTCCTATGCAAGATACAAATGTTTGCATGGACTATACATATTCATAACATAAATATTTTTCTTTTATTTTATTAATTTTTTTTTTGTATGTATGTATGTATATGTATATATGAACAACAAATTAAATAAACTGATGCGCTTTTCAGCACAACAATGGCATGTGATGTTTGATGTTTCCGATACACTTTAATAACTTTGAAAACCACCTCTTGTGTGTGTGAACGATTCAATGTGTTTGTGAGTGCGCGTGAATTGTTAGACAGTGTGTTTAATAAGTATGAAAACACATGGCATTTTTTCTTCATTATTATAAATTTTCTAATTTCGTTTTCAACACAAAAAACAAAAGTGTTTTATATAATCTAAAAAATACATTTTAGCCCAAACAAAGAAATCTTTTCTTTTCTATATTTAAGTGGGTTTTATACTTTGTTGGAGGCATTTTTAGTATACTTTAGAATTTCTGATCAGAAATACTTGCGACAAAAAGCCTTAGCCTTGGATAAGGATATTAAACATTGTAGTAATAATAAAGCAAAAATAATAACATTTAATATTAAAAATAATAAAAAAAAAGATAAATGGCGAAAGCAAAAATTCGTAAGCCTAAAAAGCAATAAAAATGTGTAAGTTACATATTTATTCTATTTCAATTAAGCGCAACTTAACGATAAATTTCGTGATTGTTAAAATCTTAACATTTGCCAGCGTGAAAAATAAGAGCACTTTTCAACAATTTTCATTATTACAACTGACCAATAAAGCAAAAGCTATAATTGATATATTGTGGCAATATTTCATTGGAAAAAAAAATACCGACTAAGTTTATTTGCAAAATTGCCATTGTTATCTTGTTCAATAATTTGATAAATTGTTTTAAATTGCCATATATCGAATTGGAATTTGCAAAAGCAAAAGTCGATTTATTATACAGCAGACGAGATACTAAGGCTGGTTTTCCGTAAAAAATATGACAAATATGACAGAAAGTTATCCTGAGGATAAACCTCTTGTTAGCTTATTAGTTACTATTTAGGTTAGTGTTAACTTGTAATAATCAAACATTAATCTAATTCATCGCATTTAAACTGCATAATGGATATTATTTTAGGCACTTTTCTAAAATAGATTGATTTGTTTAATAGTAAGGTAATGAGTATTTGACTGACCACGTGCTAATGAACACGAATTTTAATTATTGAATTTTATTGTAATTAATCTGATACATTATCTAATTCACAAGCTTGCTTTAACATTGTATGGATATGCTATCTAAATATGCATATAAAAAAGTAACAAGTTTGATTTTACATTTTTGGTTACAATTTTGCTTCATATGCTTTTCACGTCAATAGAAACTGAAATACTCATCTTAAAATCCCCCTTAAATTCAACGTCGCAGTGTAATTAACTCGACAGCAAAAGAATGGCACTAATGCGTTACTTAACGACAATTGAATGTTATTGACAGACCTTTATTTAACGCCATTGGACCAAAAAGTCAGGTCCCTGTCAAGATATGATAATTTTCGTCGATGACTAGTCTAAAAGCGAGCGCCTATTGATATGTACACAGCAAAATTAGTGCTTGCCTGGAAGCATTTTTATAAGGGAAAAGCAGTAGCGCTCTTATAATGCATGATTTTTGCTCAGGATGAGCCACCTAGAAGGAATACATTATGCTGCCAAGTAGTGCAATTTATTTATATATTATTTATACATACCAACAAGTATACCATATTGTTAGTCTCTGCCTTAAAATTTTTGTAAAATTTAAAATAGGTGAATAAATCTTAAAAGATATGCTTCTATGTAAGTTCAAGCTTATTTTAGTGCACTTTTGCAGCTCTTATGGGATCATTTGTTCTTACAGAAGCAATGTATTACTTCCAAAACCTTTAAGTGCTTCCATATGTCGAAATTTTTATGCTGCGTACGTTTGTTTTTTTGCTGCGCAGAAGGAGGTTAGACCGAGCTCATCAACAAGGTGTTTATAAATGTATCCCCCGATATAGATATACAGTAGAAAGTTACGTGTGTTGGAAATCCATCGTCAGGTTAGTCCGTCGCGGCAGGCACAAACCATTTATAAATGTGTAGTCCGTAGCCAGACGCGTCAAATGTGTTTATATTTTAAGATCAACTGATTTGCTTATAAAGTTTTCATATTGTTTCCATAAGATAACAATATTTTCTTATAATAATTCAGTTTCAATATAGAGTCGAAAAATATTATGTGTATTTTGATTCCACAATTAAAATATGGCAACCTTAAATTTTATATTGCTCAATATGAAAATAAACATTTTCATTATTATAAACTTTGTGGAACATTTCTTACGGCATCAATTTAGTTTTTGTGGACTTTATATTTCCTCTCTGAGTGTTTATAATTTGTAATAAATTAATTTTATAAAATATTATTAATGTTTACACTTTGATTTTGGTTGTATGGAAAAAAATAATCTATTTACTTTTGCCTCACACTGTTAACAGATATTTTCGTTTAATAATAATAATAATATATATTTTTTCCTTTTTACATTTACTAATTATTGTATTGTATGAAGAAGTGGTTTGTTTAATTTATTAAAGTAAAATTTAAAATTACTGCTCCAATGTAGGTTTGATTGTAGTTTTACTTTTAGAGCGTTAAATATATACATGAGTAAGTCCGTCTAAATCTTTGTGGCAAATCCAACAAGCTATTTATCTGTGTGCATCTAGAAAAAAGTTCGCGTCATTTATATTTCTACAGCTCGTACTGTTTTCAATTAGAGTGTAATTAAACAATAAAAAATATTAAAGAAAATTAATAAAGTTTGTAGGTCATTCAAAAATTTTAAAGCGGAAATTTCTATAAAAATGATTTCATAGATGTTGAGAAGTAAGCGTTTAGAAAATTGCATCAAAAATATAACAACTGTGGGAGTTGTTTTAAGTTGTAGACATGCAGCAGTACATGAATCAGCTCGATTGTAAATGATTTTTTATCGTTTTATGAATAAAAATTTCTTTAAAGAACGAATTCATGAAGGAATAAGTAAATCGTCAAAGAGATTAAAATTTTTGTATTTAACTTTTCTTACAGAAGATAAATGATTTACAAAATAATCCGAGCTGTCGTGTCTATAAAATTTTCATTTCCTATGAAGAAAAAATTGATTTAAATGGGAGTGGGAGAAAATGTTATGGCAACAATTGCTAACAATAAAGGTGAATAAATGTCCAAAAAAGTTTAAAAATCGTTTAAAAAAATTTTTTAACAAAAACATACCATAATATAAACATTAAAAGCACCAAATCTTATGAGCCACAAAGCATTTTTTTAATATTTTACCAATTTAAACAACTCAAACTTGAGCCGAAGTTAATAGCCGTTTTAAACAACTTCTTCAGCAACACTGTAGTCTCTTATTCGTGCCATGAATCCATTTTGATATTCACTTTGAATGTAAATTATAGTTAATTAAATTCTAATTACAGCTCAAATGTCAATAATCGAAATTTATGGCCTTAAAATCAGATGATGGCTACCCAAAGAAACCAATCCATATGGATTATTGGATAACAAATATTTTAGCGTGATTAGTTTTAAAATTGATTGAAGCATTCAATTGAATAATTAAATAATTCACAAATGATATTAAAAGATGATAATATCCCCACCATTCCTAACAGAATTAATTTATTTAAATTTACTTTCTTGTCTCTTTAAAGATTGTTGTTAATCACACAAAATCCTTCTTAATTGAAGGAAATAAGTAAAAATCAAACCAAATTTAATGAATCACCCGTTCATATTTAAATAAGAATTAATTTATACTAAATGCTAAATGTTTTCAATTATTTGAACTTTTATTTACACATTTTTATTAATTTTAATTAAATTAATAAAAATGCTAAATGTTCATGATTAATGTGTAGATTCAAGATGTTGATGGATTTAATAACCAAATGTAACCCACTTATTTATATTTAAGGTAATTTTCTAGCAAAAAGAAAATGATTGCGCTAAAAACTCAATTTACCACTGCCACCATTTGGTCACTTCTATCATATACTTGCCTAACTATTTTTAGGTTAAGCGGTAAATCATATAAGAATTCAAGAAGAATATAAATAAAGTTTCTTTTTTTCCAATATTTTCAAAATTTGTTCTATTTAATAAGTATCTTTGAAATAGTAGATTATTGGTAATGGCAATAAATGTTGTCAGTTTTGCTATTTATTGCACATAACAAATATTCTTTCTAACCTAACCTCAAAACTGATCGATAATTTCACATAATTGTGTAAGATAAAAAGACAACACACTTACCAACACTAATAAATACATACACACATACATCCATGAAAATTTAAATATGCAAGTGCATGCATGTATAAGCTCAAGTATATAGAAAGAGAAACATATGTGTAGAGATAATAACAAAAGAAAATATATATGTATGCACATATATACATACTTATATACCAACACATGTAAGCTTTTATACATTTAAAAATAGTTATTGAATTTTTTTTTTGTACAAAACTATTGCAATTCACCTTGAACATCAACGCCCAATGCAACTGGCTCGAAAAAACAAGGGAGTCCCCCCCAAAAACGAAAGAGCAAATGTTTGGCTTTAAGATAAACAGAGAGCAATTTATAAAATCATTGATTTTTCGAAAAGCTTAAGTGCATTTTCCCCCAAAAGAGAATAAAAGCTTTAAATATAGTAAATACATAGTATGTAGGTAAGCATGTATATATTTCAAATTGAAGATGATTATGTTTTTAAAAATGTAGCGTAGTTAACAACACGTTTATAGATTTTCTCTTACACATTTAAGGAGATTTTAAATTTAAAATTAAAAATTTAGTTCATGAAGAAAGCTTTTAATGCTTAAAAGTACATACATGCATGCATGTTTTGTTTTGTTTTGTTTTTGAAAATAGGTACGAATTTGTTTTATAGGGGAACATAAGAATTATGGCCACAATAACAACCTTTAATACAACAAATGCAACTAAATTTTAATTGTTGGTTAAAATTGAAAAATATATAGAAAGGTATTATGTATATATGTATGTATATGTGCAGTATATCTCACCTTTGCATAACTGGGAACAAAAATTAAATACACTTTTATTTTGTTTCTTAATTTGCAAACTCTTTAGTTTGTAACTTGGACCTTAAAAAGCTTTCTCAGAGAACATGAGTCAGTCAGTCAGTCAATCAGCAAGTGTAAAAAAAAAAAAAGAGTGCATTTTGTAAAGCGTAAACAAAAACAACAAAATAGTATATATGGCACCACCAACACACATTTTATATTTCCTAATGATGAACAGCAAAAAAGAAAACAACAACTACAAAATAACTAAACTAGAAGGAGTGCATTATTGAAAACAGAAAAAAAGCAACAACTACATACATACATATGTGCTTACATTTAGTATTTATTACTCATACTCAAAACAATTGTATGAAAGCCAAAAACAAAATCACGACATAGATACAAAAGCAAACGAATATGAACGAACGACGAAAAAACTTTACGAGCCGAATGAATGGAAAGTGTGTTTGTGTGTAACAAGAATGATGATGTATGTTGTTTGTTGAACACTATTGCTGCTGCTGCTGCTGCTGCTGCTGCTAGCCTACGACAATTGCAATTATAGAAAAAGTTTGAGTCGACCATCAGTGTTAAGTTAACATCGGAACAGCAACAACCATAATTTTTACTACCACTTCTACTACTGGCACTAACTACATACAACTAAGCTGGATTTTAATTAATTTAAATTAATTTTAAACAATATGAAGATTAATGGCTTTTAAAACAATAAATTAACAACTTAAGTTACGAAAAACGAAAAACTATACCACAGGGCTGTATAAACAACAAGAAATTTTCTAAAAAAAAATAATAATTAAAAAAATTTTTTTTCTATCACGAGCAACAACAAACAAGTAAAGCATGCAACTTCAAGCAGTTTAGCAGGAAATCAATAATAATAATAATAATATAGAAAAACTAACTACTGCTGATGATGGTCAATCAAACAGCTGATTAATACGAATTTTGGATTACTGACGGTATGAGCATTGCTACAAAAATTGAAAAGACAAACAGACAGCAGCTTAACAAAATAAGAATTAAGTGGGTTTTAAAATTCAAAACTTTGGTGGAAAATGCGTATAGACAAAGAACAAACAAACAAAAATAATATGTATATATATACATATGTAGATATCTGTATGTGTAAGCATTTAACCACGTGTCTTTAAGGCAAACAATAATAACATAAATTTCAAAGTAATGGGGCAAAAAATGTGTGTTATAAACACTACACTAAAATAATTGAAAAAAGTGACGCATTGTTAAAGCCAGCCACCAAGCTTGAGTGTTAGACCAAATACGAAATCTGTGTGCGTATGTGTGTGTGTGTGTGTGTGTGTGTATATGTGTTTATATACATACATGTGTATATTTAGAAGCAAAGGAAAATCCATAATATTGAAAATCATCACGTGCCATTTTATTTACATAATTAAAAGAAAAATCCATTTAAAATTAGGGCATTAAGTTTTGAAACTAAAACACTTTTAAACAAAATTTTAGCAAGAAAATCAAACATTTCACAAATGCTTAAATTCTTTTTATTTTAATCTTTTTCATTTCCCCTTTATTATGTAATTTTTCCATTGATTATGCAATTGGTAATATTCATTCACCTTATTTCTAAATGCGATTATTTTTGAATTGAGTGTATGTATGTAAGCAATCAAGTGTGTTTGTGTGCGTTTATGGAGAGTAAGTGAATGTTGTAATTTCGTTTTGTTGGTCTTTTTTTTTTGTAGTTATATTTCTTGCTTTCTTGCCATTAAACACACCTAACAGACAACCTTATGTTGCTGCAATTTTCATTTAAAATGCACACCATTTCATGTGTGTCTGTGTGTGTGTGTGTGTGTGTCAGTGTGTGTTTAATGTAAACCAAATACACACACAACGAATTTACCTTAATATAACAACAGCCAAAATATCTGTGTG
>BGZK01004772.1:0-11659 GCA_005406025.1 Eumeta japonica | reverse complement strand
AATAATGCTTTTGCCAAAGAATTAGAGAAATACACCTAAATGAAATATTATTTAGGGATTAAGCAAACGTTTATTGGAGCTTTTTGATCCTAGTATGCGAATGAATGTTTGTAGGCTAGGATTAAGCAATAATTAACACAGATGATACCTAGAACTTTTTGACACATAAATGATCTTTGATGTTGAACATAACAAACATCGATGACGAAGAATATTTTATATAAATGCCCGCACTCTACTGTATTTAAAATTTTATTTGAATTTGGATGTGATAAACATATAACTTCATCAATAATAAATAGTTATCACAAACTGATGTTCCTTGGTTAGAAATAATCACGTATAACGACAATACTAGACGTGGTCAGTGTTCAAGTAACGATTTACGTGCAATTACGGTGTTTCTTTATACATACTTTTATCTAATTCTTATCAACTTATGAGTTTATCTTTTCCTCTTTTTATCCATTGCGATTTCTAAATTCCCATTATGTTGGCTAATTGGAAAGCATAAGGTGAAGTAATTTTACGCCTAAGGTTTATTTTAATTCGTTAAAAACTAAAATTGTAAGCATTAGGAGAAAGACGTTATTTTTTTTAATATTTTAGAAATAATGAAGAGAATGTTTTTGACTATTGAATAAGTAAAAAATTTTTTACAGCTTACATTCAATCCAGTGAACGATAATTGAAATTGCCAGCGTTTTGCCCTAGCGATGGTAAATATTTTATTTTACATACAGATATAATAATTTATAGTGATTTTTAATTAAGTTTTGCGTTTATTTAGCGATTTTGTTAATAATTGGAGGAAATATTAATAATTTAACGATAAAAACAATTCTTCAAATTCCAAAGAGTTAAATCATAGATAATTCTGACCGTTTTACTCTACTTTTATAAATACTTATTTATTTTAATGATAGTGTTTAATTTTATAATTGGGATATGTAGAAAAAACGATTTTTTTTTTTCTCAATGCAGATGTAAAATTGATACTCTTGCGCAGTTCGATAAAATGTATAAAATCTTAAAAGAGAAACCAAGCTACAAACGCCAGGCGAAAAACTTTCGTCTTGATGTTAACGAAATTCGGGATTCGTCTCTACTTAGGACCGGACGCTACAAGGTGTTGGTAAATTAGATTTAGCGCAATTGAATCTAAACGGAAATGGGACTGCAAACGAAATCAACTACCTAGATATATTGTAATATCCTAAGCAATTCTCAAAAGGAGACTGAAACTATCTAAAAACGAGTTCCGTAGCCGACACTCGTTTAGATTTCAGTACATTAATTTCGTTGTGGTTAAATTATCGATGTCATCGTCAAACATATTTCGATAAGGTGTCGAGAATATGGCGCGGTATCGCTAGCGAAACTAGCTAGCAAATTTACGTAGGTCAGAGTCACAATCTTAACTTGTATGGCGATGGAGAAAAACTTCGTATTCCATTAGCCGTTACTTGAGGTTGCTTCCTAGCAATTTAGGAAGTATTTGAGGTAACATGTTATAAATAACATATTCTTGATTTAGGCCGCTATCAAACTTACAGAAACATACATATATAATTATTAAAAATAAGCTTATAATATCAACTACACCCATCTCAATAGGTAGTACAAAGTAACATATATTATTTGGTATATTTTTTAATGAGTTCAAAATTTTCCGTTTTTAAATGGCTCTAATAAAATGTGTCTCCTAACGCGTATAGATAAAAGTCCACACAGCATACACACACGTACACAAATACACATTTTCTAATGAACTGGCAAATAACCGAATACTGATATATTTCGTGAAAGAAAGTTTGGCCCTTATTAACGGCTTATACATTAAATACAGTATTATGTAAAGCTTTTTTTCTAATTTTCAAGCCTACTCTCGAAAAGTTAACTTATATTCTGATCTTATTTGTCTGTATATTGATGCGTCCTTGTAGCTATAACTTATAAGTTATAATATTAATTTGTTGCAATCTATCTATTTGAGAACTTCAATCAATTAACTAAGTGTACATAAAAAGTTATATAATTATTGATCAACAACACACAGCAAACGAAAAGAGAAAGATAGTTTCATATAATGGAACTTTTTAAATTACTGTGTGGTTTGTTTGGCGAACTTTAGAAATTGCAATTATTTTTGAAATAAAGCTCCAGTAATACAAAAAATGTTTATCAATTTAAGAAAATGCATCTTCAAAGTTCAAGTTATCGCGTAGCGAATTTCATCAAATTTTGGTTTAGCTATGAAAAAACAACAAAGATACTAAACCCCTTTTTATTCTTTTAATATTTTGTCCGCCGCTACGAACAGTAAATGTTATTACTTTACAGTAAAGGTAACTATGTCGTTGCAAATCCCCTGTCCGCTCCCGCACCGAACAGAATGTGATGCCGGTCCAAATTTCCCCCTGATTTGTTTGTCTTTAAACGGACTGAACCATAATAGTTTTTCTTAGTTTTTTAGGAATGCTAAACCAACAACAAAACCATAAAATACTCGACCCTCTCTCTGATAATAAAACAAGAAAATTGTGTGAAAATTTCTGCGGAGTCGGTCAAAGTTAAATAATAATTCTTAATTATTTTCAGGGAACTATAAACCAAGAAACATAAAAGAATATGGTCTATATCCTTTCATTGGGTTCCAGCTGTCTTCGTATTAAATTTTATTGAGATCGTTTAAACTGTAAGGATTGTTAGTAATCTTCACGGAACTCTAAAGGGGAACTGGAAGTAGCATTAATAATTTTTATTTAATAGACGAATCAAATGCCTAAGGAATAAAACAAAAAAAATAATCTAATATTAACCAGTAGTTTTTGCATAATGTGCTCATATCTACAGAGTTAACATTTCTTTTATATAGATAAATGTTAAAATCTCAATATTAAAATTGCTTTAGATATTAGATATTATAAATAAGTGTTTTACAGGATACTTAAAGATCTGACAGAATGCTACATGTTGGTATGTACATTATATCATCTTAAATTACAATTTTACGCATTTTATCATATGTACTTAGTTTTTGTTAGTATTTAAACACTCAAAGGAAATATTTCAATCCTGAAGTACTCAAGAAGTTTATTAAAATGTTTTTGTTGCGTCAAATCTGAACTGATCTAAAAAAATCTTTAAGTTTGTTTTCTATACGTGCCTAACTACACTATTAATAAATCACGTCACTAAGTAACTTTAAAAAATATACTTTAATGACATTCGCAAATAACTCAATAAAACAAATTCAACGACACCAATTTATTAATGACACGCTGACAATTTATTAACCCATTATATTTTGCTAATAATATAATAGTTTTAACACAATTGTCTTACTTTTAAAATTTTTAATTTGCTTTATTTACAATCCATACATATAATAAAACTGTAGAATCCGCGTGCCTTTGTAAAAATAATCGATGGCCGTTCAGAAAATCTTAGAATACAAAAATACCGTCTTTACGATTTTGTCTATCTGAAAACGTTAATGTTCTAAATTATTGAACGGTTTTCATAGAGATTTTTAACAAATATTTTTCATATTCCATAACAATATTTGGACTTAATTTCATGGAAATCGGACGAAGAAAATCTAATTAACTTTTCGATTCATGATCACATTTACAAATAGAGAAAACGTACAATCCCATTATTTATTATGGATAATCGAATAGGGTTAAGTCATCTGTTGTTAGGTAACTTTTATATATAGCGCATCTTTAATCTTCAGGCTTTGAACGTTTATCAATCGTCAGACTCGAACCTAGGGCATCAACGACGCGCGATTCCGGCGCGCCACCAAACGACCCCCCAGTCGTGGATTCTTTCGGTAAAAGTTATCGGTTCTAGGCGACGTGACCTGCGTGCCGCCGCTGCGGACTATGACGCCGCGGGCCTCGTCGGCTGGTTCTCCTGCTAGCTTTCTCGTTTTGCATTTCATCTCGCGGGTTAACCCCGAGAACGGTGCTCACCATCCCACGTTAAGCGGTTTTGAGCCTGCTTAAGAGACCATGAGCATCGAACCGCGTCTGTTATTCGCGCATCATCACCAGCGACACGCTATCTTCAAAAATATACAATAACGATTAAAGTTTACTTTGTTGCCGGCAATAAGCTACGAACGTCAAAGGTTTTATACACGACGTGGTCTAACAGTTGATAAATAAATTTATATCGCGTTATGTTTATACGTAAACCATATACGATACGTTTTTAGAAATATTAAAATATTCGTTTTTAAGCGCTCGATTTGCACTTACAATATTTTTAGATATTTTATGTATTTATACAAGTTTAGCGAAAATCGGTCCTTTATTTTACAAATGTCTTAAGTTGCCGCAGTGACTTGAAAATCTATTTTTGATATTTAGAATACGTAATATAAAAAATATTTAATTGCTCACGACCCCGGAGCTCCATACAGTATAAAGTTTCATTCCTTTTTCTTTTTTGTTTTATATATATAATAGAACTTCATAATAATTTATATGGAATTTTTTTAACTAACCGAAACTGTTTTCTGGTAAATTAAAGAAAAGGCGCAGGGACAAACAAATTGTATATTGACTACAACCGGACTATACATAACACTTCGAACACGAGAAGTAACAAGAGAAAAAATATACTATACCAAATTACTTCTTAATTGTTGTAATAGCTTTTGTGCTTACTTGAAATAATTATACATATTTTCTGTTTAATATTCTTTGTTATTTCCAGGTTCTAGACTATACAGTGGCCATGAGCAATACGTTAAATTGTTCTATTTATTTTACTATTAATGCAAAAGTCTTCACAAAAACTTTGCAAGTTATATATTAATTTCATGAAATATGAATTTTAAACGATGGCTATTTTTATTAATTACCTAATAATTTATTAGAATTTGTTGAAATGTTGAAAAAAGTAATCCATACGAATAAATATTTATACATGTTTGAGTTATAAATACGTTTCAATTCATAGATACTGATTACTTGATTTAATAGACACATGCAATAAATACAACAATACAACGTTAATCGTTAAATATTAATTTTATTAAAAAGTTGCTGACACGACACAATAAACAACAGGACATTAAGAACCAATAAAAGAAATGTATTGAATTAGTTTTTCATGAATGTTGAAAGTATTTTTTAAAATATGGTAATGTCAATACACAGTAAAATATTTTATAAAAAAATCAATTAAAACCGTTTTTGTATTTTAAATTTCAGGCTATAATGATATATATTTTTAGGTGAAAAAAGTTGAACAAGCATACGCAATCATAAAAAAAATACTATTATCATCGACAAATATTGATCAATTAATTTTCATTCAAATTGAAAAATTGGCATTTAAAATTTCAATTTTGGTTCGCCATGCAACAACCAGGAGCTATTAATTCACCAAAAATATATATTATTATTCTATACATTTTAGTTCAAGCAACTTAATACTAAAATTCATAAGCATGTAAAAATAACGTTCGTCATTTACACGAAAGAAATAACAATATTATGCATTTTCTCAAGCCAATACTATGGGAGAAAGTGTGACTTTTAATTTATACTACCAGCGGCAAACTACTCACAAAACTGAATCCGTCGCATTAGTGACAATGAAAACCGAATAAACTTTATGAGAGCCGCTTTTAAAAGTAATCACACTTCGAAAAGACATTTTATATATTTTTTAACGCAACTTATATTTTAATTTCTTACAATCATTTCAATGGAATACTTAGTATAAAAGGATCGTTAAAAAATATTCTAAACCCAAGCATCCCTAACTCGCAAGACTGAAAAACTCACCTCATTTAAGATTTTTTTTTTAATCGACGTTTTATAATTTTTTTACGTATGAGGTCGCGTACCCTTCGCCCGCGCCGTGTGCGTCCGCGCCGTGGCGGTGTGCAACGCCCGCTATCTCCGCCGCAACTGGCCGCTTCGAGCGCAACTTTTGCCCGTCGCCGTTCAAAACTGACGCGAACGCTCACCTGTAGTCTCCGCGACGGGCGCTAGCTCGCCGATAGTGATAGGCAGATACACGCCGTAGCCCCGACGCCGACTGAGTCGGCCGTGCGCCGGCCGACTCTCTTATATGTTGCCCCTGCTGTAAGGATACCCTCTCAAAGGTTCCGTTGACCTGCCCGCGTAACGCCGTTCGACCGGATTTCGGGTCAAGGTGCGCCTCACCAGCTAATTGTGAACACCATTATTTTGAGTGTCGGACCAGCAGACACCTATCTGGGACAACTTTACGGGTAAATTTAATTTAAAACACCTCAATCTATTGGCATAATGTTCGCTTGATATGTGCTAATGCAGTGCAACATGGCCGATGCTAATCTATCGCTCTCTGTACCTTGCTCTGTACAGAACAAACGATTATGTATTTGGCAAAGCTCAGTAATATTTTAGAATATCCTGTACAGTATAACTCAGTATCTTTAGTTATTTAAACAAAAAAAAAAAAAACAATGTGTATTTTAATTAACAATTTGATTTTATTATTTCATCACATTATATGTACTATAAAGCACAACGTCTGTCTGACTGTTTGTGTGCTTATAATTCGAGCACCACAGGTCTGAATCACATGATGATCTTTTCGTTATAGAAATAAGTTTTCTGGTTAGGTTTTAGTGTACAATAAATAGGTTTTGGCCGCGGCTCTACTTTTTATACCCATGTTTACTAGTAAGAGCAAAATAAAGTCCAGAGTCATCGATATCAGAATCAAAATATCAGTCAACCGCGTGTCGGGCTACGAGCAGTGTAGAGTTCCGTAGTTGCCTGTCACCATATGCCGAATTAGAAGGGTTTTCGTTTCACATTACCCAACTACACTTTGGTGTCAGTTACAGGTTTTAATATAGCTTTAATCTGTTAAACTGAATAATAAATATTTCTGTTCTGACTAAAAACGATATGAGTCAAAGAAATAATTTAGCTCAAGCAACAGTGGTTATAGAACTTTAATGAACGATGTTAGACAGAATTTAGAGTTAGTATAGAGCTAATCACTACAAATATAGTCAAGATGTTATACCTTTAACCTGTTTGTAGCATCTAAATCTATACAACGGTGCTCACTGACTCTCGTAGGCACTTGTTATTGTTTAGTTGTTGCCGTGAAGTCTTATATGTCTTCAGGTATTATATTGACTCTAAGGGGCAGACATGGGTTTTAATTCAGAGTTTGTCAAGAGCGTAGTAACACAAGATACTAAAAGTGTTGAACTACTTATTTACGTAGTTTTATGCAGTAATGTTCATTTTACTAATGCTTATTGTGTTAGGCAGATAGACTTTAAAGGCATTGTAAAAGTGATCGTGTTAGACAAAACATGTATTGATCGATGTTAATATTTAGCGCCAAAGTCTTTGGAGAGTTGCGAACTGTGTTAAATTATATAAAAACAACCTTTTTACGAACTGAATAAATTCTTTCACCGAGTAAGTTTCAGTTACATTAAGGTGATTCGAAACGATCACAAAAAGCTAAAGTGTCGAGAGATGGCGCTGTTCGGCTGTATAATAGAAAAATGTTAAATTTTATCCCAAATGCTAATTTGCGGTCAAACAAATTCAATTTCACGGAAAGCTATTTCTAAGTATCACATGTCAAAGCACAATTTATTCTAAAATTATGATGTAATTAAATAAATACGGCAAAATTTTGCTCGCCTTTTAGATCTTTTGGTTTTGTGCTATTAAACACAAATATATACATGTCCGTGATTACTACAATTGGCGGATTTTTAGAAAGGAGTGGCTTTAAAAATAAGCCACACCCTTTTAGGTTACGACAAATTCTTTGAAAAAAAATATTTCACCTGGGTACTCTATAGCCAGTCGCCTGACAATTTTATGTTTATTTATTAATATTGTTAAATAATATGTAAAAAAAAATATGATTCTTCAATCATCGAACATCAAAGAATATATTTGTAATTTTCATTTAAATTATAACATTAAGACACATTTAGGGTTCCTGCGTGTATTATAGGAAAATTTTAAAATGGGATAATTTTATTGCAATTGAATCAAAGGTCCTATTGGAAACCAATTATCCTATGTCTACACGGGTGAATCCACGGAGGAAAATTAACTGCTGTAAAAAAATATAGGGATATTTGATACATTTTTAGGGTTTTGTCATAGCTACTGAGAACCTTTATAATTTAACCGATTTTAATGAAATGTAAAAAGAAGGTAATTGAAAACCAATAAAAGGAAATCCAATATATTTTTGGCGTTCCGTGAGAATTACTGAGAACTCTAATAATTTAACTGAATTTGATAAAATCAAGAATAAAGGCAATTGAAAACCAGTAAAAGGATATTCGATACAGTTTTAGGGTTCCGTTAGAACTATTGAAGAACCTTAAAGTTTAATAAATTTTAATAAAATTAAGAATAGGGACAACTGAAAACGAGTACAGGTATATTCAATACATTTTTAGGGTTTCGTGAGAATTACTGAGAACTCTCATAACTTAACTAATTTCAGTAAAATTTAGAATGGAAGCAATTTAAAAACCAATAAAAGTATATTTATTACATTTTTAGGGTTCTGTGACAATTACTGAGAATCCTTATAATTAAAAGATTTCGATAAAATTTTGTATAGAGACAATTCAAAACCACTAAAAGGATATCCGGTACATTTTAAGAGTTCCATGATAATCTCTAAGAACCCTTTAATTAAGGCGATTACAATAAAAAATACTGTAGATATGAATGGGACCCATTAAAAAATATCCAATACATTTCTGTGGTTCCGTGAGAATTACTGAGAAGCTTTATAATTCAACCTGTTTTAATAAAATTTTGTATGAAGATAACTAATGCCAACGAAAAAATTTTCGATATATTTTTAAAGTTTCGTGAGAAAATACTAAGAACCATTAACATTAAGCTGATTTCAATAAAATATTGAATAGATATAACTGAAAGTCAGTAAAAGGAGATTCGGTACATTTTTAGGGTTCTATTAGTATTATTAAGAATCCATATTGTTGAACCGATTTTGCTGAAGTATACACAAATTATTCTATCCAATAAAAAAAAGTTATTGGTTAGCGTAGCTTATGGTTCGGTAATTATGTTTTTGTGAGATGAACAAACATTCTTGTAATATTATTTGAGTGATTTTAATAAAATTGCTGTAGAGATAGTTTAAAACAAGCAAAAGAACTATGTTGTTTACAGTGTTTTATGTTTCGGTTTCACTGGAAATTACTAAAAAGTGAGGGATAGGTTGGACCAGTTTCGCTGAAATTTTCAGTATATTCAAACGAAATATGTCCCAGAATACCAAAACTGCCCATGACTCGAAAGAAAGCAATACAATGGAAAGAGGTATGCCAAATTTATGAACATTATATTCTAATCAATTACGCCAAAAATATAGGGGATGGTATAATAAACGCAACTGGGCGAGAATGGAATTTTCCATTTGCATGAAAAAATGTCTTTAAATTCTTGTCAAATGCTTACCAAAGTTACTAACAATAATTTAAAGAAAACAACACAACAAAGCTCATAACGTATTCGGTTTTTACATGCCAAACATTTTTTAAAAAGTGCCTAGCCCAAACTAGCAAAAAAATCAGGTATTTCTGAGTAACAGTCAAACGTGTAGGCCGAAATAAGTCGAATTTAGAAAATGTTGACAAAGATTCGAAAACGATTTGAGCATCTATAACACGATCATTTTGTACATAAAATATTTTGCCAAATTCTACATAGTAAATTGTTTATGAATCATTAACAAAAGTACACCGATAAACAAAAACTAAAAATAACATAATTGGCACATGGAATTGCAGTTTATCAAAATTTCTATGCGTCCATATACGTCATCCAAAATAAAATATTTCAGAAGAAAAGCAGTATATACAAATATTATTGTTGTGAAATGTATGTTCCTAAAGACTGATTTACTAAAAGGTATTCGATTTCAAAATGTAGGTAATTTCAATAAAATGTAATCAAATAAATTTATTTCCTTTTCTTTAATGTCATATTTCTTAAGCGCCTATTCATGCTTTTTTCATCGTCGTCCGATCCATTGGAAGTTATCCTACATCGCAGTAATACTTGTTACCTTACATTTATATTGTTAAAATCACTATAGCACGACCTAGAATGATTGCCTATATAATTGCAAAAAATATTATTGCAATTATCAGGTAACAACGTCTATATGTTTTGAATATGTTGAGTCTCTAGCACAATCTCGCAATTTCAAAGTATTTTTGTGGAAATCTTTATTATTTTACCTCACATAAAACTCTTTTTACAATAATTTTTATTTCCTCCTTTACATTACCTGTAAAATCTCTTCCCGAAACGCTTTTGCAGGCTCAGTGTTTCTATAAACATACATTACACGAATTAACGTGAAATTTTTAATATAATTTTATTTCATACATATCCATTACACAGTTGTTATCGAGTATTTAATATAAAACGAAACACAGTGTATCATGTATGTAACAAAATCAGAACTAGTTAAGAAAAACGTATAAGAATAGTAACGCAAATGTGTTCAAATAAGGTCACACGAAAAAATGTAATTTGAAGATTTATTTGTCAACACGAAAAACGTAAAATTATGCTCACATAATAAAAATGAATTAACTGATGTATACATATATATATACATGTATATACTGATATGACCGATGTATACATATATATATATAGATACTTATTGGTTATAAGAAATAGTTTTTGAATTTGTAAAGAATTTCTTACGATTTTTAATTACTCAAATTAATCTCAAATAAACATAAATAATAAATGTACATACACCTTATACACACATTAATTGAAAACAATTTGTATATATAAATATATTGAAAACGAACTATCAGCAGATTATAAGTAATTTCATTATGCCTCATGATGAATAAAACCACACAAATATTTATGATTTCTTACAGATCGTCCTGAAAATATATTATAGTAAATTTTTAATAGATTTAAAATAATCTGTAAGATTTCAAATGAAAATTGTGAGGATGTGAAAAATTAGTAAGCGGATTTGACATCTTTCAAAGGAAAATAAATAGAGATGTTTTCCAGGCTGTTGCTGCTCTGTTCATATAACGCGTCTTGTCTTCGTCTAGCTCGTACGATTGGTAAAGCCCAAAGCGGCAACCGTGGGCCAAATAATGCGGAAGTATTGAGATTGCGGACATCTCTTTCACGCCTATATAATTGTTACGCTGACATATAAGTCATTTCTGTCAGTCTGTGTTTGTAAATATGTCGAAAAAATATGTATTCTATGGTGATGTAACAGCTCTCAATTTTGACGTGTAAATTATAATATCCAATTAGATATATGTGTTAATAAACACTAGAGATATATTTGTGTGTGCACTCACATGGAGGTAAATACAGCCGACTTTCCATGAATTTTAAAATTAAATATCAAAATAACTAAATGATCTTATTTCTCCGAAATTACGTAACGAAATACACCTTTTTTTTATTTTATTGTTATATTATTTGTTAATTTATTTATAATATAAGGTCAAAACATGCGACGAAATAAATATGTATGAAATCGACGTGTTGCGTTTATCCTTAAAATGAAACTATTAGAGGCTTGGAGTAAACAAAAGAAAACATGTGCAGTAAAG
>BGZK01004771.1:0-11677 GCA_005406025.1 Eumeta japonica | reverse complement strand
GAGGTTCTCCCGATTTGCCGTAGGTAATAACAAGCCTAAATATGAAAGCATAACTTAATTACTCTTTTACTAGCAGCAAAAATGTGTAATCTTACCATAGATTCGTTTTGAAAAACGTGAAACTAAATCTTCTGTTATTGGTTCAGACAACTTCACAATCATAAGTACATCATACTTTTATATGCACAATTAAAGTCCAATAACCGAAAACTGTTTTATTACAAGTAAAGCAGTTTATTGTAGTAAATATGAACATAATTTGTAAGAGAAAATTATTGTATTGAAGAGATAAAATACCGTTTAAAGTGAAAAAATATAATATAGCTATTTTATTCGTATTTTCTGTTAATGTAAATGTAATAGTAAGTGACTTACTGATGGGTCATTAATACCAACCTTAAAAGAATAAAGCTAGATGATCTCCTAATGCATAAATCAACAAAAATTAAATTTCTTGAAATTCGAAAATTACACATTTTATATAAATGATAAAATGTGTAGTTAAATATGTCCGAACTTAATATAGAGAACAAAAAATTTAAAAAGGACCTACGATTGTCATAAAAGTAGGTGTTTGTAATTTAATTATTTAATTTTAATTAAATAAATTAATTTAAAAAAAATTTTCGATTTTAAGAGGATCGATAAAAGAGGGAAAAAAGATGAAACTGAATTTTACTCTTACAAAAAAAAAATTATTTTATTTTGATAACAATTTAATCATACATTTTTTATTAATTTATTAGTCAGGTTCGAGTTCATTTCTAAATTATTGCTTATGATTAATACCTGTTAAAGAAGACAAGAAAAGTAAAATTTTGACTTTAGCTGGGGGACAGCCAGCCGTTTCATATTCGCCACAATAATCATCAGCACCCTAGGTCACGAACTCGGTTTGTGTCAACTATGCACTCTTTGTAGTGGCGCTTAAACTACACAGCCACAAGCTCCATTAATACTTTCTGTCTATATTTACATTTTATTAAACACCAGCAATAATTTTGAGATTTTTGTCGTTGTTACTTTGGAATAAATATTAAGGTATTTATTCTTGCATCATGCTAGCCATTGTTGTTGTGAAATTATTTATTGTTTGAACCAGATTTTCCAAGGGCTTCCAGGCGGCTATAATTGAAGCCTGAATAAATGTTTGTGGAATATTTTTTAATGGCACCTTTTCCTTTGCTTCAGAATTATTTTTAACAGCATCAGCCTATGATACCTGATTTGTGGTTGACTTTGCCATTTGGGGATAAGAGCCAGGGGTAGGAAATACGTTTCGTCCCTGAACAGTCAGTGGATTCGGCTTAGGTTTCATGGACTACTTAACAATAGAATACACCGGACAGCCCTGTAATTAGCTGTATGATTACACGCAATTACTAAATTTTTTGTAGCTTTGATTATGTTTCGGCTTGTTACAATTCGCCGTACCATGTAGTTCCCACATACAACGCAAACTGTTGGCATCTTGCAACACGTTTTTGTGTGCCCATATTCCTGACAGTTGTGGCATTGCACTGGCCCTGACGTTTTGTGGGCTCCTCCACAGTAATTTTTCGGTGTAACAGGTATTTGACATCATAACTAGGATGAATCTCATTTTTTTATTTTTATTTAAGTCTACATACATATATAATTAATTAAGCTCGAACAGTGTCAGACTTAACGCTAAGGTTTAGTATTTGTTTGTAATTTCTTAATGGTAATGTATACTTAAGTAAACAAATAATTTTTCGTTATCTATTTTCTACAGAATCTTATTTGTAAAATTGCTGATAAGAGCTGCAGTATTTCTCCTTTTTCATCTAATATATACTGCGCGAAGAGGAGATTGGGATGTGACTCAAGTTTTGTTAAATATTTTCCTGCGACCTTGGCGATTTCTGTAGTTACAAGTGGCATATTCAAGTCACGATAAATATTTAAATTTTTGGCATACGATGGAGCCGAAGTAATTAAACGTAAAATTTTGTTCTGCCATCTTTGGATTTTCTCTACAAGAGAGGCTGCTACCTATTTAAAAGCTGTTTTCACCCCAAACTTATGTGCAGACATTGTCGACTTGCCTAGTATTGTTTCCTTATCTCATATTCCAATGGCTTTTGAGCTTCATGAGGTACAAAATGTAATTGCAGATCCTAACCCTAAGAAGGCTCCAGGTATTGATAGGATCAGTAACGAAATGCTGATCGAGTTACCACGAGTAGCAGTAAGAATTCTGCTGTTCATTTTCAATGCTATCGTAAGATTGGAATATTTTCTAATAATTGGAAGTTTGCAGTGGTCAAGATGATACCAAAGCCGGGTAAAGATTTGACTAAAGCTGCGTCATATAGGCCTGTAAGCTTATTACAAACAATGTCTAAGCTCTCCAAGAAGCTACTTGTATCCAAATTGGCTCTAGTACTAACGGACCGTAAATGTATTCCCGACCATCAATTTGGGTTTAGACGACAACATAGTACCATTAAACAAACGCCTAGATTGGTTTAAGTCATAAAAAGCGCTTTCGAGCACAAAAAGTTATTGTTCAGCACTATTTATTGATGTATCTCAGGCTTTTAACAAAGTGTGGCACGAAGGTCTGATTCTAAAGTTAAAGGTATATTTGCCTACGAACATAATAAAGCTTTTAGAAGTTTACACCGCCTCTCCGAAAGTTTGTAGTGAAGGAGGGTAGGTTTGTAAGTTTACGTGAATATATTGCTTGCGGTGTGCCACAGAATAGCATACTGGGGCCAATTTTATATTTAATATACACGTCTGATATGCCAGTTGGTAGCAATATTCACACATCTACATTTTCCGATGATACGACTTTGCACACAAAATAACTCAAGAAGCGTCCCGACATCTCCAGGAATATATTCTTCAGTTTGAACAGTGGTTAAATATCTGGAGAATAAAAGTAAATGAACAGAAATGTGTTCACATAACATCTACACTACGAAGAGAAACATGCCCGCCAATTCGTATAAATAATCTAATTGTCCCTCAACACTCACACGTAAAATTTCTTGGTATTCACCTAGATCAGCGACTTACTTGATACCAATCCCGAAAATCTGAATTTTACAGGAGGACAAAAAAATACTTTTATAGGGCCACAGAGTCGTCCCAGAACATAACTAAGTAAATGTTACCTGCTTAATGGTGGATAACTTAAATGCATTTTTTTCCAATTTACATCTTTTTTCCACAGTTGCCGAGAAAATGTCAAAAAACCGAGATGTGTTGTTTTGTCAAAATATACTAAAGCACTCATGTTGACATAGGTTGTTTTGTCACAGTGGGAATCTATATAAAGTTTTAGTAAGCTAATTTTTTTTTTAATATTTTAATTATTTATTGAATCTTCATAATTGAACTAGCAATAAGTTTGCTAGCAATAAATTGCAATACATATATAATTAATTAAGCCCGACAAATGTCAGACTTAACGCTAAGGTTTAATGTATGTTTATTATTTATTAAAGGTAATATGAAATAATAATTTTCATTATCCACTTTTACGGAACATTATTTGCGAAATTGCTGATTAGAGGTGCAGTATCCCAATTTTTTAATCTAATGTGGCCACGATGGTTCAATATACTGCGTGCAAGGGGATGGGATGCGACTCAAGTTTAATTAAACATTTTCCTGCGACCTTGGCGATTTCTGTTGTTACTAGTGGCATATTCAGTCACGATGAATATTTAAGATTCTGACATACCATGGAGCCAGAAGTAATTAAACGTAAAATTTTGTTCTGCCATCTTTGGATTTTCTCTACGAGAGAGGCTGAGGCGTAAACCATATTGGCTTCATAAGCGATTTATATATTAAAGTTTACAGTGTAGGCTGAGCGTGAAGTTTCTTCCTATTAACCAATGGAGCTGAGCCAATTTAAGCTTCATTTGTGTAAGTTTTGTTTCAATATGGAACTTCCAAGTAAGCTGATCTAGGAAAATACCAAGATATTTTATGTGTGAGTGTTGAGGGACAATTTGATTGTTTATACGAATTGCCGGACATGTTTCCCTTCGTAGTGTAAATGTCACGTGAACGGATTTCTGTTCATTTACTTTATTCTCCAGAACTTTAACCACTGCTTAAACTGAACAATATATTCCTGGAGATGTCGGGACGCTTCTTGAGGTATTTTGTGTGCACTTAGGCAAGCTGTATCATCGGCAAATGTAGAGGTGTGAATATTGCTACCAACTGGCATATATGACGTGTATATTAAATACAAAATAAGCTAATTTATAAGAAGATTTTTATCTAGGTAATGGTGTCGGATATACTGCCTTTGCATTTTGTACATATAACTAAGGGAAATATTAGAAACGGTCTGACGTGATTGAATTTTTTAAAACTTTCTATCTGCATATACCTATTATCATTGCTTACCAATTTCCTTAAGGGAAAACCATCGCAGGAATGTGTTAAAATTACACAATAGTTTTACTATTAAAACAATTTCTTTTAATGTAATTAAGCTTCCGTTTAATATAGTACTTGATTTTAACTGAGAATTATTTTTGTAGAAATTGTATATAATTTTAATCAATATTGAATCATGTTAATTACATTTGGCATTTTCTGTGTGCATTGCAACTACGAAACTCACCTTTAAGTTAAAATCACGTGATATCACATTACGGGCTTCCTGGTTATTAAACGTTAGTGTTACCAAACATGGATAAACCACGACGTTCAAGTGTTCTGGTAGTTTGTTAAAGTTTTAATAATATTGGTGTATTGCTCAGAAATTAAAAGGTCCTGAAAATAAATGATTTATAAAAATAATTTCCAGATTTAAGAAAGTCTACCTGATTATGTTTGTCATTTGCACAAAAGAAACCAACTGTTGCAATTAGGTCAATTAAAACCGCTTGAATTTCACTGTTTTTATTTGCTGACTTTTGATTACCACAATATTTGAGCAATATTTGCACAACATCAAGAAATTTTATTGAGATCGTTTCATTAGACATTACTTCCTGTAAGAAAATGAAAGAAAAGAAGTTTAAATGTGTATGTTATTTTATCCACAAATATTCGCAAAAAATATCATATATACAAACTTCTTTCAGCAGATCTATCTGTTTATACTGTGCTTGAAATTAAAACCCTTTTTCCGACAAACGGAAAGCCTAGTGTATAAATACAATTCAGCCACGTTGAATTCAATAGTGCTAACCAATTTTGCATAAAAGATAATAAATTCAAAACTATGAAATGCTCATAAATTAAAATATTTCTGTTGACAGAGAAACAACGTTTTCTAATAGTATTTTATTTTATTTCATTATTATATATTATCAGCCTTATTCAAAAACCATATCTAACAGTTTTAATAAACAAAAGTAATAAGAAAAAACAACTTTCAACAACAACATTTTATTACTATTGTTTATGTTTTTGTATAAAATTGTATATTTTAATGATTTTGAAAAAGTTTGTTAAATAAAAAAATAATATATGTATGTATATGTAAATAAGAAGTTGTAAGAAAAATATATATGTGATACATTTGCTTTACGGAATGGGTAAGTTAGACCTAAAATTTTTAGATAATAATGCCGGATAACTGCACGTCGCCAGTCCATTTTAATTACCGGACGCCGTTTTCAAAGATAGATACAGGCTAAACAAGTCTACCGTTAAAAAAGAAATTTGAGAGGCTGTGCAACCTCAGCTGATTTACATGTTTTGGCAACGTTACAATACTGGGATCCAAGATGATAACTCGAAAATTATTACCAAATATGTATGTACATACATATATTATTTTATTTTTATATATATTAGATGAAAATCAAGTCATAGTTAGCGCGATGGAGAGGAAGTAATGGCTGCTGTAATTTCAATGAGTCAACTATCAACGGAGGACTTAATGGTTGCATGCTAGGAGTCTCTAGACATACATACATAAATTGCACATAGAAACCATCACTTAAATCATAATCTGAAAAGGAGATAAACTATAAATTGCACATATATTCACTTTAAACTATACGGTTGCACTATTCGTTTATGAAATGGTATATATGAATTTTAATATAAAACATGAAATTTGTTTTCCAAATATCCAATTTTATATAAGAAACAAGTAAAAAAGCTATATTCGGCTGGGCCGAGTCTTATATACCCTTCACATAACTGACATCAATATACACACTTCAGTAAAAGCAAATAATTTTTTTTGCCACTAAAAATGGTTTTAATTCGCTTACGTGTCTAAAATGGTTTTCAGTTCGTATTTTGCACTTTCCACCAATAATTGATTTTGTTTGTGTACAGGGCCGAATCCACAAAAAATAGGCTTTCGCTATATCTCGCCAATTTGGACCGGTGTACGCAGATATCCATATTTTACTACCACAGGTTAAATCCCATATCATTAAATGTTCTGGTTTACCAAAAAGTCCAATTTCTGCAGAAATCGGATTGCACTATATCTCGCTATATATAGATTGATGTCAAACAATTTGTTGTTTTGCTTTCAAATATCAATATTTCACTATTGCAGGTCCATCTCGGTCTGATTTCTTATGAAATCGGTTTTTACTATGTATCGGCTTTTTTCTTTGCATTCAGAAATCTATATTGTTGTGTTTCAGGTATTTTTCGGTACCAAAAAGTGTTCTTGAGAAATTGGTTTTTCGCTATATGGACTGATGCAAAAAAAAAAAAAAATGTTTATTGCTCAAAAATCCTGTCGCTTTCCACTGCAACCTTCCAATTATTAGGATAATATTCCAACCTCAACATAGCATTGAAAATTAAGAGCAAAATTCTTACTGCTACTCGGGGCAACTCGATCAACATCTTATTACTGATCCCATCAATACACGGAGTCTTCTTAGGTTAAGATCTCTAATTACATTTTGTAACTCACGAAACTCAAAGCCATTGGAATAGGAGGTAAGGAAACAATACTAGGCAAATCGACAATGTCTGTACATACGTTTGGAATGGAAACAGTTTTAAATGGTAGGAAACAGGTTACCTTTTCACAATCGCTACGTGCCCAACTCCACTTGAATTGCGTAGAGGTGACTTGAATTCAACCGGCCTTTTTAGTTTTCTAGCCGCTCGCCATAAAGAATAGTTGATTTCTGGCGTTGCATCAAGATTTTCCAGATATGTTTGAAACGATGCAGTTTTTTCAAATGCTAGCAAGTTTCTTAATCGTGTTGTACATTCTCTTAGTCTGGCTTTATGCTGGGGAGATCTGTGTTGCTGCCACTCCTTCTTGCTCTTCTCTTTCCTTACAAGACGTTGAATATCTGCAGAGAAAATACGATTAAAACTAGGCTGCTGATAGGTGGTACCTGCTTGCTCAACAGCCTGGTTCATCATTTTGGTGAAGTTTTCAATGCTCAGTTCTACATCACCAGGTGTTCTTAGTTGGATGCTTTTCCAGCAATGGCTACTGAGGTACTTTTAAATCTCACCCAATTAATACGGTTTATTACATTCATATGTGTGAAAGGTAACTCGTATCTTTGTGGAATGCGAATGGATACAATAGTAGGAGAGTGGTCGAAAGACAAATCTAGCGACGCCTCAACATCCACTAACTCTCTGAAGATGTTCTTTGTGACACCAAAATCTATAACATCGGGAATTTTTGTCGGTCGGACGGCCAATATGTAGGTTCCCCACTTGAGATGATGCCTAAGCCCATTTTTTCAATTGAGTTGAACAATGTTCGACCCTGGGAGTAATCAGACGGAAACCCCAGTATGTGTAATTTGCATTGTAGTCGCCAGCTGCCAGAAAGCGAGTTCCAAGAGATTTGTAAAATTCCTCATATTGATCCGCAGAGATTGTAATCTAGGAGGCGAATAAACTGATGCTATAACTATATCCTGACCACAATTTTCTATACAAATTTTCGTTACCTGAAGATACTCTTCACTAATATTATCTAAAAAATAGTGTTTGAGTCTTGACTTAAAATGGCTGTGCCACCACATGCCCTAACCCTCGGATCCCTTGAATCGTATAGTGTGTAGCCATTTATTTTAAAATACTTCTCGTAGTCAAATGAGTCTCGGAGATCAGCATTACATCAATACCTTTTTCCGTTAGGAAGTGCTCGAGTTCATTTTATGTTGGCGGATGCCGTTGGCGTTCCAGAAACATATTTTTATGGTGTTCATGGTCTATTGACAATAGCCTGAATTAATGTATTTTGCATATGCAGCATTTCTTGCGACATGCTAGTCATTGTTGTTGTGAAATTATTTATTGTTTGAACCAGATTTTCTACAGTGGCTTCAGGTGGTATATAATTGAAGCCTAAATCAATGTTTGGTGGAATATTTGTTAATGGCACTTTTTCCTTTGCTTTAGAAATATTTTAACAGCATCAGCATATGATACCTGATTTGTGGTTGATTTTGCCATTTGCGGAGAAAAGAGCCAGGGGCAGGAAATACGTTTCGTCCTTGAACAGTCAGTGGATTCTGGCTTAGGTTTCATGGACTGCTTAACAATAGAATACACCGGACAACCCCTGTAATTAGCTATGATTGCCACCGCAATTACTACATTTTCTGTATTTTTGATTATTTTTCGGCTTGTTACAATTAGCCGTACCATGTATTTCCCCACACACAACGCAAACTTGTAATACGTTTTTGTGTGCCCATATTCCTGACAATTGTGGCATTGAACTGGCCCTGTCTGTTTGTGGGGCTCCTCCACAGTAATTTTTCGGTGTAACAGATATTTGACATCATAAATAGGATGAATCTCATTTTTTAATTTAGTATCGTTTCAATTCCACACGGAACATTGGTTGGGGAATCACGAGTTTTTAAATTAATGTTTTTAACTTTGAAGCCTAGGTCACTCAAAGCTCCTTTTACCTCGAAAGGATCCACATATGAGTCTATGCCTTTCAAAACAATTTGCATACCCTTGGCACTTTTCAACTGATAGGTATAATAATCCTTATCAAGCTCTGCAGTCATCTTTCTATAGTCTGTTTCAGTATTAATTTGAATCTTAGTCTCGTAAGTGTTACCGCGTTTTGGGTATTACATAAAAGGAGCCTTCACCAATTACCGAAATTAGTTTTTAACAAGGGCATTAGAATTTTTCTCTGAGATAAATTGGAGGTGGTTTCGAAGATTTAGTCGTTGCAGAGACTTCAAAGTTTTTGCTTTCAATAATGAAAGCGGTTGTGGGAGTTTATGGAAACGGCTTCTTTGTTTCTAAATTTTGGCACTGATGATTTTGACGATTTGGGGCTCCGCCTCGCTTTACTACTGTAATGTATCTGTCCATTCCGACTTGGACTTTGGTTTTCTGCACGTTGTTAATAATATTATCCACTTGGTTGAGTGAAGAATATGAATTTGAAGCAGATGATGATGCCGACAACAAAATTTTTTCAAGTAACGGTATTGTCAATAAGTCACCAGTTGGCTGAGTACGAGAAACTGAGCGCACACCAGAAATTGGTTTGGCCGTAAGATAATAACTATCAGTAGTTTTTACTAGTATTATTGGCAAAAGAGCCTCTGCACTTTCCTGTAAGATAAAATTTCTGCCATTTACTCACTTCACAGTTTGTTTATGTCTGAAGAGAGCTCATAAAGAGCAATGTTCAATATCATATTTAATTTTTTTTTTGTTGTTTCATTTTAGCTTAAAGTTTTTATTATTTTTTCAACTGTTTATTATATTATTTTTTAAACTGTTCAAATAAAGTGTCAATAGCACAAAAGTTTCAAATATAAATTAATTTTCATTTAATACGGGTGTTTTGCAAAACACAAGAGCAAAAAGTTTTCTTTTCCACTTCTCACAGCGCACTAAAATGACACGTCCGAACTTTATGAAGTACGATTGTAATTTTTCAAATATTAATTTCCGACCACATAAAATATATATATTCTTGGCCAGTATCAATAGAAAAGTTATTTGAGCGATGCCCGTCTGTCCGTATGTCTGCCTGTAGTAAGTCGAAAACCCGTTTCTGAAAAATCCATAAGAGCTAGAAACTTAATTTAGCGCCAATCTCTCTGATCATCGTGCGGACAGGCTTCTATTGAAACTCAGCGAAATCCGGTTCACCAGTAGCTGGTAGCGACAAACCGGAGGTACCTCGAAAAATTTTGCATTTTGCATGGAAATTTTGAAAATTTTATTTTTGATAAAGGTAAATATTCGGTTTGGAAGTCATTAGTGACGAAAAAATTTTTCGACATCGGTCGCAAGACATAGCGATATAAACTAAAACGCTTTTGTGCTAAGAAACACATTTGGTACAGAACTACCGCCGTTCTAAAATTACAAAAAAAATTTTTTGGACATCGGTCCATATATGGACTGGATATGAAGCCAGACCGACTTCTCAAAAAGTCTCGTAAGCTAAAAACTTTTTTATTACTAAAACCAATATGATAGTAAGCTACGGTTATTTAGAAGTAAACAAAATAATTTTTTGGACATCGGTTCACATATAGCCGAGATGTAGCGAAAACCGATATCTCAAGAAATTGAACTTTTAAATGAACTGGAACACATTCTAACACCTAAATGAGCATGTGGCCATAAAGAATAGATATTTGAAAGCAAAAAATATTATTATTTTTTTTTTTTTGGACATCAGTCCATTTAGAGGCGGGACATAGCTAAAACCAATTTTTCGAGAAATTTAACTTTTTGATTCAGAAGTGGGCTACGGTAGTAAAATATAGATTTTCTAAAGCAAAAAAAATTTTTTTGGACATCGGTCCATATATAGCCGAGATATAGCGAAAACCGGTTTCTCAAGAAATTGGACTTTTGGTAAACCTGCGCAATTTTTGGTAACGAAAACGACCTGAAATAAACGAATATAGGTGTCTGAAAGCACAAAAAATGTTATTGGACATCGGCCTATACATATAGCCGATAGATTGCAAAAATGATTTCAAGAAATTGAATTTATTGATTCAGAAATAAACCTACAGTAGTAAAATATAGATTTTTAAGCCAAAAACTTTTAGATTTTGGTCAATATATAACCGAGATATAGCAAAACTAATTTCTCATAAAATTTATCTTTGTCTGTAAGCCTGAACTCTTTTAGTACCAAGATGAACCTATTTGTAGACAAATAAAATGTTCAAAAGCAAAAAATTTTTTTTTTGAATTGAGTCCATATATAGCCGAACATAGCAAAACCTATTTCTCAAGAGTTAGACTTGTTGGTACCGAATTCCATTTTTGGTGGTAAAATATAGATATCTAAAAACGAAAAAAAATTTTTTTTTGGACACCAGTCCATATATAGCGAAAAACGATTTTCCGAGAAATTGAACTGTTGACAGAAAGTAAAAAATATGGATTTTAGAAAACTGATTTTTAAACATTTGGATACGTAAGCAAATAAAATAAATAAAATTTTTTTGGTACCAGAAAGAAGCATTTACCTTTACTTAATATCTAATTGTGTGCAAATGGACGTTGGTTTTGTTGTTGCTTTCTTACTTGTTTTTTTATTAGTTCTTATATATGCAATCGTAATTGATTATAATGATTCTGACCAGTTTTCTCATATAATATTTGAGAAATTTGAATCAAAACATAATTTTTTATGTATTTGTGACATAGTGCGGAGCTAAGAAACAAAATATTGGTATTGAATTCAACATACAGTGCTTTATTGCGTCTAACATTC
>BGZK01004770.1:0-11689 GCA_005406025.1 Eumeta japonica | reverse complement strand
TAAATAATTGCGACTTTATATATTTTTTTCAATTTTTAGAAATAAAAATTTTATAGAATTAAAATCAAATTTTGTTATCATTTATTTTCTAATAAATCTATATAAATACATATAAATAATACTTAAGAAATGGCATTAAACGAAAAGATAGCCTCTTTTAGAATTTTTGCATGTTAAAAGCAATAAAAGTAATGAGGATATTATTGAGAGGCAACCTCTTGTAAAATTGCATATGTATGTACATATAAAAAATATTACTCAGTCGGGGTATAACCGTTGAGAACAAGCTCCTTACACTTTCGAAAAATCTCTAGATGAACTAATTACATCGAGAAGTTTCAAATGCTTCAGAATAACACATTACTCATAAAACTGGTGTACAGCCAGCTCGCGAACAAATAATCACTCTAATATTAAAGTCTCAGATATGAGGCGAATTTATTTTTCATGGAATACATATGTATGTATCCTAAATGTGAACAAATTCTAAAGCACTAAAGGAACACTTTTTTTTAATATTTTTTCATATATTCTCTCAAGTTGGAAATCTCCGAATTATCAATTATTTGTTTATTTACTGATGTTTAAACTTTACAAGGAAGCAGTGGAGCTTTGAATAAGGCTTTAATGTGGGCTGAAAATGAAATGGTAAATCAAAGTGATGTTGGGTGCTGAGAAACCTTAAAGAAAAGGCTGTTTTAGGGTTCCGTACTGAAAAAATCAAACGGAACCTATTGCTGAAATACACCGTCCGTCATAGGATCCATTCTTCGAAGGGTAAGAGCTGGAGAGCTGAAATTTTCATAGGAAAATGCTAAAAACAACCACAACATAAAATTTACGACAATAAGAAAATTAGCTGCAACTTTTGAACTATAAGAGCCAGGGAGCTGAAATTTTCACAGGATGTTGTTACATCATGCCACTACAACAACAAATATTAAAAACAACAACAACATAAAAACTACTTCCTTACAAGAAATAAATGACCGAAACTAATACATACAAAAACCATTTACTAATACATTTATAACTTGACAGAACATATGACAGTCATTCTTGATGAAATTTCCATCATTGTTGACGAAGGGTTGCATTTTCAAATATGTTGACGTTTAAATTTTGTAATTCCTGGAAAATTAGTTTTGTGGCGTCCATAAACATTAGTTGACGAAGTGTGAAGAATAATATAAAATAAAATAAGAACTTTAAGAGAAAATTAATTATATATAAAAGTGTTATTCACTTTAAATAAATTATAAAAACATTAAATACAAATTTTGAAAAAATAAGTATAGTTTTTATGATTATGAAGTTTTTATATTTGGTTATACAGAAGTCTTTTTTAGGCACATTTAATTCCTTATGTAAAAAAATTTGAAAAATGCCGGAATTCATGATTCGAACAGGATGCTATGACCT
This sequence comes from Eumeta japonica, assembly GCA_005406025.1. NCBI lineage: Eukaryota > Metazoa > Arthropoda > Insecta > Lepidoptera > Psychidae > Eumeta > Eumeta japonica. The sequence goes on along the minus strand of BGZK01004770.1, from coordinate 10,267 downwards.
ATTTTGGATGCTTTTATTTTCATTTATTTATATACATATATATATATATACTTCTTTATATATATACAAATATATGTAAGCATTTTAATATTGAAATCAAATACTTTGTGTTTTATTTGCAGTCAGCTGTTTTAGTCAGCAACGACCAATATTTTATCAGCCTTTACTGGTCACCTGTGACTAGTTTTGTATCAGCGCTAACAAGTAAACTTCAGTCAGTAGTGATACATTTTTTGTCATCACTGCCTAGAGTGAGCAGTTCGGCTATATATTCTTTGGACGCCAAACTGTATGAGTTAGAAAAGAACGCAAAATCACATGTACACAAAAGTTTCGGTCATTTTTCTCACATCGGCCTTAATAAAATGATAGAAACTTTGTTCTACGCGATGATGGAAATTTCGTCATTAATGTTGGTCATTTGACCGGTCAAATGACCGTCATTGTTCTTGTAGGGATTGATGCTTCCATACAACAAGTGCGCCATTTTAAGAAAAATTATATGTAACTTTTGAACTGTAAGAGCCAGAGAGCTAAACTTTTCACAGATATTAATTACACAACTTACATACATTCTTTCGTGACGGCTACTACCAGTTTACAGTATCTGCAAGCAGTGTTAAGGAATTTGGTCCGAAATTCTGAAATTAACCTATCTATAGAATATGAAATAGGAATGGTTTTGTAGTAAGGCGTATGTGGAAGCGATATATCACATATCGATCGATATATTAAAATACCGATATTAAAAAAATCAAAATCTAATATCGCCGATATCTTAAAAATCGATATTTACTTACTATTTTTAGTAGCTCTAGAGAGAAACATTAACCTTACAGGAGCAGTGGTGAATTTTGTTCCTTTGTTTTCATCAATATTATTATCACTTGGAGCGTATATAAGTGAAACGACATCAAAGTTCTATGGTTCCAAAAAAAAAAATGTCTGCGTTGAAAAAATTTCAAATTTTAGCATGGCAAGAGAAAAAAGTTATTAGCCCATACAAAAAATATTTATCATTGCACATAGCAATTCTTTTGCAAGTAAGATTGTCTGTATTACTATATAATAGCGATATACTACTTACTATATACTATACTATACATTGCGACTATTTGCAGTTGCATCTCTATTGCCACTGATTGAGCGCTTTTCAGACGCATTACACATTGGAATTAAAGCAAAATTAAAAGCAATACTTAATTGGCGGTGCGTAAACGCAAAAATATTGCAAGTGAAAACTTGTATATTTCGCTGTAGACTTAAGAAGAAAAAGCAATGATTTCTTACAATCGCTCATGTATTCATTTATTTTTTTTTACAGAAAACAACCATCTGTAGCCGATTCACTAACTTATTACGATCCAACAATCGCACTTTTATCAACATATTTTTTCGATTGCACTAACGACAGTGCGATTCAGTAACTTTTTATAGCGACAATAAACAGCAGTTGCTTAAAAACGCAAAGTTGAGAGCATTTTGTAAAATAAAAAATACTTTTTAAAAATTGATACAAAATACGCCGTATCACTTTAAAACAATGCATAAAATATTGTCGGCTAAATTATGAAATTATTGCCAGGGAATATCGACGTAAATGTTGCTGAATAGCAAATTCGATAAAATTCGTTATAATCATTTTAACGATACGAATCTATATATAAAAAGTGAATATGTGTTTGTTTGTTCCTTATAGGAGACCAAACCTCTGGGCTTCCTGAAATTTTTACGCCAATTAGGCTGAACTCTGAGATAAATTACAGGTTACTTTGTTTTCCACTCATTTTAACGCCCACTTTTTGAAATTTTTATGTGCCACATGTAGCTGTTAAGAAAATTTATAAAAAATTGCATCACTTTTTAAGTATGTTGCTTTATTGTCCAGCAAAGGAAAGTATCGTAATAGAAGTTAGAGAATCCGCACTTTTGGTATAATACATTTGATTACTTATCAAGCATTTCTATATATTAGAGGTGGGCGTATAAATAACTCTTGGCTGATGATCATCGAATTTTTTTTATTCACGCACGTTCAAGCCGATATATATTTTTACTCACCATCAGGCAGGACAAACATCCTTATTGAAAAATCGACAAAATATGATACGTCTATGGGGTCAGAATATTGTAAAACTTAATCACAAAACTTTAAAACAACATATAGAAGCTCTCTGCTCTTATGATGCATGATAGATTAGATCACTGGCCCTCATAAAGAGAACCACACTTAAAATAAGATTATTAGAGTCAGTCATTATTATTATTATTGTTTTTTTTCATAAGAACGATGATGAGGTCGCACATTCGATTCCTGCAGGCTTTGGGTGTTTCTGCAGGCGAGCAAAAAGCCTTGCAGTTTAGTGGTTGTTTAAAAAATGATAGATTAGAGAAGTAATTAAAAGCAATAATACAAACAATTCTACTGAAACAAATATCGGACTTAAGAGATAATTTCTCAACAGATTTTAACTCTTAATTAAAGCTGTGTTCTAAACATATAAGTTCATGATGCGAAAACTTCTAAAGCTTGTGCTTACATCCATGATTCGAAAATTATGTATTTCTGATTTAATGTCAAATTATAAAAATTCTTTGCTAAATAGATTTAGTTTGTCTGCCAAAAAAGTGTTATCGATAACGCAGGAAAGTGTCATTGAATATAAGCTGTGCTACTCGTCAAACGTCTAATTGTTATACAAAAAATAATTTAATGCTAAAAATACGTTATGGTCGGACAATTTTACCTTTTTAAATAACACTATGCAACAACCAAAACAACTTTGGATGACCACTATATTTTTTGATGAGTCGCACTTGCCTGATGTATAAAACTTAATGCCAGTTCCTCTATTTCGAAGCCTTTTCGATCGTTCGCTTAAATGCATTTAATACAAAAACAAAGTTCAAAATTTTGTATTGATATATTATGTGAACGATCGAAAAGACTTCGAAAGAGAAACTGGCTGTTAATTTTTAAATTCTATGGATAAGCATGTTTTAAAATTGGTTTCTAAATTATAAGATTTTACAAAGCTGATCGAAACTTATGATGATGATAACTTGAAAACGCAGCGTCAGATTTTTTCATGTACTAATATCGCATTTTGTATTATTTGGTATAAAGCTGTTTATATTTATTAGTTGATGTGGATAAACGTCTTCAGCATGCAATATTTGTTCTGTCAACTATTCCGGTGCTTATCCTGTTTTCATCTTTTCTATAACTGACTTTGGCTGCCAATATATCGAGCTACGGAGTTCATGTAGCCTACTGTGTCGGATTTGATTAAAACTTTACATCTAATGCTACAATTTTTGATAAACAGATGATTTATTATTATTAATATATGTATGCACTTTACAAAGTATATGTGCACAATATGGCTGAGCAACGAAGTCCATATACCCAAGATGGTATTAACAGCATATTTCTTTGTTCCTGTGACAGATTGTATACGACCTATGCCTTCACTCAGGAAGTAGTAGCAAGATGGTTTACAACGAAATTCCTCAAAACAACGGTTAACGATACCATTACAATTAAGACTAATCAATCAACCCGTGCGAGTGAGATGTAAAACTCTCGAAGGCCAAACAAAAAAAAAAACAAGCCTGACCAAACTTAAAAAATAGGTAATCACGATGATGCGAGAGCTGTTCTTCATCCCAAATCTGCTTCACGACTGAGAGCGATTTGAATTTAATAAAAAATGTTGAATAAATAAGTGTTTAAAGCAATATTTAATTTTGGAGTATTTTTGTTGAGTAAATGAAACATCGAACGGGGTCCAGTGATTCAAATTTGGAGCATACAAAAGTAATTAAATCTCGCCATTAAAATGATACATATAAATATTGTTGACATCTATCCGAGATATATAGAAACCGAGATATAGCGAAACTAGATTTATTGAAAAATTGGAAGTGTAAACCACAGAATATTTTGTTAAAGACAGTTTCACCATTTTATTGATGTAAATTTTGTTAAATACTTTGTTATAAGCATATAAAAATATTAGATTTTTACTGCCTCTTTCACTATTTCGAACATGTTTTTCCGTTTGCATAAATACACTTGAAGCAACAGCGAGATTTTAAAATTGTTTTTGTATTAAATGCATTTATGCGAATGAACATGTTCAAAATAGTGAAAGAGAGATAGTTATAATAATAGAGTATGCGTAAAATCAAATTTTCCGCTAACTAAATTTTGCGTAAGTTTACACCATTATATTTAAAAGTGTAAGCAACATGCTGGTAAAATAGTACTAACAGTCTACCCTAAATTAAGGCAGTGATTGTTGGTGCCGCTGTCAAAAATCCTCTTGCCCATACAAAATGTGTGTTGTTATAATATACTGTGAAAATGGACTTAAACTGTATTTTGATAAATTATTTATTATTTTTGTTCTTCTAGGGTTTAAGTGAACAGTTTACTATTTATTTAACTATACAAAGTAAATTTGCAAAGTATATATGCACAATATGGGCCGAGTAACTGAGACCATATGCCCAAGATGGTATTAACAGAATATTGGTTGGTTCCTGTGACAGACCTGTCAGTGGCTGACCGCACGTAAGAAATAATTACGATGACGGGAAAGCTGTTCTTCAGCCCAGAGCTGCATTACGACTGAACAGCTTATTAATTGGTACAAGTATGACCATGCATTTATGACGAAATCATTCTTAAAGTGTTAGGTCTTTCAAAACATCCATTCTTCCACAATTATATAATTTTCTTCCCACTACCATTACTTTAAAAATAATATCACCATTAACAATTATTGCACTTTCACTACTACGACTTACTTTTATAATTTCGTTGTAATCTTTTTATTTTGTAACTGATTTTTTCCATTTTGTCCAGTAACACTACTTCAGCTACTTTCACATCTATACAGCGATTTTAACATTTGTTTAATTTCTATTTTGTGTTTTAAAACAAAGCAGGTCATTTATTACTGCTTACGCTATAACGTTAACGCTGTATATAGATTACTCCTTAGAGCGCTAATACTGAGCGCTGTATTACGCTGCCATCAACGCTCTGATTTAGAGAGACAATAACTCATAGTAATACAAAACTACACTTTTAATATATTATTCTTTAAAAATAATATGTAATACTACATACCATATAAAACAATTATATTGAAACAAACCTAATTTTTGGTTTTTAGCTAATGCACTTGTTACTAAATAATTAAATAAAACCACTCCATTTTCCGTAAGCTGTTGATTATTGGAAAATAAAACAAACTGAGAAAATGCAATATAACGAAAGGAAGAGATGCCACACCCAAAAAACCGGCAAAGCGATTATGATAATATTTTAATCATAGAACAATATTTTAATCACAGAACATTATTTGCCACATCCAGGATACGCTTATATATATATAAATATATATATATATATATATATATATATATATGGCTGGACAAAGGCGATTACAAGGTGGAGTGCAAACAATTCGCCTTAAAATCCAACGTATTTTGTTGTTTCAATTCTTTCTAAGAATGTCAAAATCTAAATTCTCCTAGATGCACCAGCTGCTTGCAGTTACGAGAAAATGTATTAAAAACAAACAGAAATTAACTTGAATATACAGCGAATATAAAACCGCCTTACATTTCAAAATATCAAAAATTTCCACAAAATCCTTATTTTTTTACCAACAATATTTGCATCAAAACTGGCAAGCAAATTTTTGTAAACAAAGCCTTAAATTTTGACAGCCTGAGATTTGAAAAATGCTTAAGAAGAAGACAATCATCTGTTTACCTTGTAGTGAATATGCCTTGGGCCGAACCATATACATTTTCTTTTTGAGTGAGTATATAAATCAGTTGAAAATAGAAAAAAAAATTTAAATATATACCCACTAATAATTTCGCTAAGGCAAATTCTGACAAGGTGAATGCATCCCTACAACTATACAACAATAAAAAGAACAACAGAGAATAGGGCGAGTTTAAATACCCTAATTGTCAAAATTAGCTATTGGAAAATTTGAAAACCAACCATTTGTCAATGAAATTTGACAATTTGGGTAGAGAGAGTTGATAATAAGCTCCTTGAATGCCGATACATCCACCGTGGACATCGGTTAATATACAGTTGAGATATAGCGAAAACCGATTTTTCGAGAAGTTGAACTTTAAAGTGAACGAGAACGTTTTTGATGAAAAAAAAGTAAGTAAAGGAATAATATCCGATCATTAAAAATGTGATTTGTGAGTTTTTACATCGGCCGAGATACAGCGAAAAATAATTTCTTAATAAATTAAACCTCTAAATGAAGCAGGCCTTCTTTTGGTCAAATGAGGCAGATGTGGTAATAAAACAAGTCAGCTGGAATGGAATCTTATTTTAAATTTTTGATGTCTTAATAGTTGGAGGGTGCCAAAGATTCGACCCGGTCGAATATAATATTTTACTTGTTTTAATTAAAATCTTATCCATAATCCCATATATATATATATATATATATATATATATATATATATATATATATATATATATATATATATATATATATTCAATGCACAATACTTTAGATAAGCTATAACGTTACCTGGTTAGCTGAACCCTTGATCAGCTGGCATTTTATATATGTCAAAATATTTTTACTTTTCTAGCATAGATTCTTTTACAAATTGAATTATTTAGAACATGGCCAAGACGAATCAATTACAAGGTGGATGCGAATGAATTCGCTTTCAAAACCAATGTATTTTGTTGTTGCGAAGTCTTCCTGAGAATGTCAAAATCTAAATTCGTCAAGCTAGGCCAGCTGCTTGCATGTACAAGAAATTGTATTAAAAACAAAAAATTAAGAAAGCAAGATGCATAACATAAATTATGTTTGTATAAAATTGCCTTTACATTTTAAAATATCAAAAAACTTTCACACAAAGTCTTTTATTATTCAATAAAAATATTTACATTAAAATTACTCGAAAAGTTTTTTAAACAAAGCATGAAATTTTGACAGCCCGAGAATGGAAATGGCGCGTAAGAACAAGATAGTAACCTGAGCTGTTAGTTTACTTTGTGGTGAATTCGACTTGTGCAACAAATCCTAAAAACTGTAATATATAATTTGCAAATTATGTAAAAAGTGACTTCACACATTAAAATATCAAAATCGTTACTATTCTACAAAATAATTTATATTCGTTTCAACCAAGGCAAATTCACTACAAGGTAAGCAAAAGAGCTCTGTCTTCTTGCAGATAATGTATTTTGTTTACCTGCAACTAGTTTTAAATTTTAAAAATCATATATAATCCATGAAAAACATACCAGTACTGAAATTGTCAATTAATTTATTTGAGCTAATCCTTATTTATTTATGACATTCGAGAAAAATTTAACAGAAACAAAATACAAAAGGCAAATTCAGAACAAGGTATATGCATCCTTACAACAATAAAAAGAACAACAGGGAACAGGGCGAACTCAAATATCTCAATTGAAAAAATTGGCTTTGGAAAAACAAATTATTTGTGAACCGAATTGAGAATTTGGGTAAGGAGAGTTGATAATAAACTCGCACGAATTCCCGAAGCATCCCTGTAACGAATTTGCCTTGATAAATACTTAATTATTTTCTGATATTAATAATATTTCAGAAAAACAATTTATACCAATATTCAACAAAATTAAAAATCCGCAATGTTTGCAGTTATTTTAGAAATTAAAAAATCCTTCAGGAATGTGTAGCTGTGTCAAAGCGTCTGGCAACTTTGAATCAAGATTAATTCAGTTCGTTATTCTTTTCGGCCGGTAAAGCTCGTGATACGGGGTTGAGTAGTTTTAATTAAAAATATATATATATTATTAAATAAAATCAGTGTTAAAAAATATTTTATTAGTTATTCCTTCGAAATATATGTTGTATAACCAAATATATGTGGTTTTGGAAAGTTGTTTGTGTGTAAATATTTGTGCCAATATGAAAAAGTTTGTGTTTCCAATTGCTTACAATGTTCTTTCTATTTTAGCGCTTAAATAGTGATAATAAAAGTTTGCCATTATTTGCAAAGCATTTAAAGTGTGTAGAAAAGAATAAAATAATGTAATTAATTATGCAAAATTAAAAAGGTTTATTTATAAAATAATAATGTAATTATCATCAGAAATCAGTAAGATTAAATCTTCAAACACCTAACGTGATTTTCAGGGGTGAGTGGTAAGTGGCATCAATATTTATAAAAAATAATTATCAAATTCAAATTAATACATCACCGAAGCCTTTGTCGATATAAAAAATTGTCAATACTTGACTACCACCGTCACTAAATGGCGTATCTATGACCATCAGGCCAAATATTACATTTGATATAATGGAGCTAAGGTCGATGTTGCATGTACTCTTATACTTAGAATTAGGTTCATAATGATTAAATAATATCTATATATATATAATTTATAATTTGCATCGGATGTGCCTTAAAAATTGCAAAATTAATCAAATCCTAAAATTTGGGAGATGGATGCGTAAAAGGATTTGGCAGAGAAAATGTCATAACCTTGTGATTAAATTACCTAAACTTAATAATCGGTTTTCAGCTTTACACTGGTTGGTTCATATAACAGTGACACAAAAAGTTTGTCCGGGCGTGGAAATAATTCCCCTTATTTTGGGCATCGTACTAAAACAAGAAACACCTACAACAGTTAATGATAGATATGTATATATATGTTTATGATTACACACGCAACTGCTCACTTTTAATCCATTACAACCTGCCACAGATAGTTTTCAAATACATATGTGTGTACATATACGTAGTTAGTATCAGGTAGATTTAGTAATTTCAGCATATTTCAATATAAAACAACTGACATTGAAACAAATCAAGTTAGTACGTTTTCACCCAAGATCAATGTTAGGTAATACCGTATCAAGTAATTCCAAGCATGAATATCATTTTATAATTGTATGCGTTACCGATTTCTCAGTTTGAAACTCCTGTTTAGATTTAATCTATGCTAGATTCGATTAGTGTTAATTGCTTTTAAGTAAATTGATATAATGAAAAATAGTTTTTTTGTTAAAAAAAAATATAATTAAGTTACATTCTATCCATATGAAAATATGCCAGTACTAAATTGTTAGTTAGTTTGTTTGAGCTAATCCCTGGGCATATCGCTACTTTTATTTAAGTATGTAATAATAAATATTTGCTTTTTCTCTTTAAATTTCGAAAAAGAAGATTTTTTTTTATTAACTCATCAATAGCTAGATCAATATTTATCTGCCAAATTAAACATAAAAAATTTAAAACTTTTAAAAAAAAAATATGTAATACAAATTATTTTGATTGTAATAGAGTAGTGCCGTTTATGCTGCATCCAGACTCGATGTGTTCTATCACCTGTTGCTTTAGTTGAGCAACGTGTTCTTTCAGATTTTTTAAAATTGCAGCAAGATCTGTATTTTCTCCCTTTAGTATTTTAACCTTGTCTTCTAATTTTGAAATACGTTCAAGTTTTCGTTTTCGACATTTCGATGCGGCCACCCGATTTCTTTGTCGCTTTCTTTCTAATTTAATTTTTTCTTGCGTCTCCATATCAATCGGACTTACTGGTGGTGTGGTTGAAGAATTTTGTGGCTCATCTTTTATTGGAACTGTACTGAAAGTTTCTATTGAAGAAGTATGTTAAATTCATATTAGAAAATAATACGCAATACCCATGTGCACATGTATGTATACATACCTAAATTTGTATAAGTAAACGATCCTCCGCTCATACCTGTACCAACATTTGCTGTATTACCTAAGCCAACAACAAGGTTGTTGCTATTATCGATCTGAGTTTGTTTATTACTATTGTTGATTAAGCTATGTAGAGCTTCTTCAAACCCTTTCCCGAATGCTTCTTGTTCCGAAGTAACCTCTGCTGGTTTTGCTTCAGAAATTAAGCCAGGTTGAGTGTAGGCAACAAATGAAGCAATTTTCTAAATCAGGTGTGGTAAGAGGTTTAACATTTTGGGTTTCAGGAGACCCAATAACAAGTGGAGCCGGAGCTGATAAACGTTGTTTTCGATGTTTTAGGTCTAACGACATTGGGCGTTTATTTAAACTCTGCAAGTGTTAATTGAAAGGTTCGGTGATTGAAAATTAACTTGCTCACTTTCTTTGAATATGGTTCTGCTTTCACAGAAATAGTTACATCAGGAATTGCTTCCACTGCATTCTGAATTTAGGAGTTTTCATTTTTTAATGAAAATAATTTTATATAAACACA
>BGZK01004769.1:0-11690 GCA_005406025.1 Eumeta japonica | reverse complement strand
TCAAATAAGCCACTACATAGAATTTAAGGCTAAAGGCAAACACATACCCAGTACGTGATGCGGTGGAGTTTTAACACCTGTAAAATAGTCTACTAAAAACTGAAGAAGCAAGAGCACTTAGAGCCTTGCAATCAAGTTAGCAGTGAAGGTATCTCAAATTTTATTAATTAGTTGCATACAGTGCAGTAAAATATATAAAAGGCACAGAAATACGCTGTTAAATAAAATGTTTATCGTTTGACAAAAAAAAAACTAACTTTACACTCCCTCTACAGTCCATTTATATTTATAAACAGAAACAATCTTCTAGACGCTGTTGCTGCTTTTAAAGATTTTAGACTTTAAATGCAAAAGAGTATACGATTTCTGCAATTTTCGGCGATTGTATATATGAATGAGCATAAAGGGATAAATCTTGTAAATCGCCGTTGTTAATACCACAATAAAGTTTTGGCATTGACAACAGCTAAAGTGAAATGAAACTAATACTATTCAATGTCACTTTTTCTTTGACGGTTAAAATAATTTGGTTTAAAATACAGCTCTTACCAAACCTCCAACAGAAAAATCATTAAATGCTTAATGCTACTTTGAAATGTCATGGTGAGCAGCACTAACTTTATATTAGTTTTATTAGAGTATTATAGCCCATGACATATGGCATACAAATAAAAAGTTAAGAATATGGAAAACAACCCTGTTTACGTTTTTCGAAGATATTTTATTTCATATGCCTTCAAAGGCATGAATTCAACAATTTTAATTCGCGTGTTAATACTAAGATTTAATTTGAAGTAAATATTGATTTTGTGTATCCAACGCTCATTGACAAAAATGCTTTAGCAAAAATAAACCTCTCTGCTCTTGATAAATTTTATCTCAAAACTATGCTCTTCCTTAGTTAGATTGAGGTAATTTACACAGAAATTAGCAACAAGAAGCATGTGTCTTTGCTAAGGTTTGCTATAGGGTCCGGCTAGTAACTGGTAATTTCTTCATGCTTCTTTATTCACAGTCCAATTGCGGGCATTTTTTTTATTGTATTGTGATTACATTCTTCTCAAGCTTAGCAGCTAAGAAATACATTTGTTCATTTTAGGCAATGCGCTACCAGCACCCCACCTAATTAATGGTAAAATAAAATTCGATGAAACTATTTCGCAACCTCGAGGTGTATAACGCTCCATTAGCTGTCCGTTTGTATTATGAAGCAGCTGTCTGCTTTAATAAATGTCAACTATGGTTGACGTTAAATTCTTTTCCCAAAGATTATTATAGTTTACGATAGAGGATTTATTTTGAGCCACTAAGTATCCTTGTATGTAGAGTACACTGGGTATTTAAGATTCGGCAGCAGTCAATTACATAACGTCTATTTGTTTTCTTTTAAAGATTGGTTGACCTTATTTTTATCCCTGATAATCATACATCACATTGACATACAATTTAATGCCCGAATATAAATCTTGTTTGTTTATTTATTTTTATTATTATTTCATTTTTTGATTTGCTGTCTGCCTGTTTTGGTTTTAGTGCCATTTCATTGAGTTGACAAATGATTACACATCTGCACCAAAATCACACATTTTAGCAGAAGTAATCGATATAAATTGTGAGAAAAATTCTAAAGAAAATTTACGAAAATATGAAAAAAGAAGAAAATAAAGATATAAATACTGATATGAAATGTACACATGATTGTTGTTAATTTCTTGTAAAACATGGAGAAGCCCCAGGAGACATGTTCAAGTTTATTTTAATTGATTGGCTTTCACAAAAAATTCACAAAACTGTCAACCTTTGCAACAGCGAACTTCCTTCTTACATCTACAGTGTTAACTTTATCAATATATAAATTTCAAGATCTTTAAAGTATAATTCGATTTTTCTATCGCCTGTCAGCAACAACTTGAATGACACTTATGAATCATGACGTTACAGTTTATTGTTAGCAGCTTATTTGCTTCGTTAAAAAATAAAGGCGATTTTATGCCGATGAAACCGACTTGACAAATGATAATTTGTTTTAATTTCAACAAATCAAGATGTATTTTTAAAATAAACGAGACGCTAGCGAAGCATGACAGCACTTTTATTAATGACAACAACTCAGGGATCTTGTAGCTGGATTCGAAAACCAAACTGGATTTAAAAGGTACCTCATAAAAGTTAAGGCCAAACTATTACACGCGCTTATGTATGTTTAAAGTCGCATATGCTTCCAAAGCATAAGATCGTGATGTTTTCCTCTTGAGGCAAAGGATTCTTTTCTGGCAGCTTTTTACGATGTCAATGCCGCACTGAATCCTGTCTATATACCCACTTAGTTGGCGTTACCCATCTATCTTGCCTGTATTATTGCTTTCATGAAAAGTTCTCAATTGAAAGCTATTAGATAAAACAAGATTTATGTTTATATAGAAATAAACTTGTCTCATCACGTGTTGCTGTCGCCTTATTATAGATTCAATAAAAATCTGTAAAGCTGTATGTTTGAAGTAAAATTATTAGCAAAGTGACCACTAAGATAAATGTGGCTAAGAAAATGAAGCCTATAATTTAATTTGGGCAAACATTCTAACTCTCATGAACTGTCAGAAGGGTTCATTACCAAACATAACAATCATATAAACACAACAATTGTATATTAAATGGGAAAATGGACAGACATGTAGAATTTTTAACTATTAATGAAATAAAATTGTGAGTTGTCTCACTTTTAACGAGATTATTCTATATATTTTATAATTGTGTACATAATTGTGCTTGTTTTACTATTCTGCTGAAGGCTCTGCTGTTGATAACCTTACGATTTAATATTCTTTTTTCTTACATTTTCTTTTGCCATTTTTACAAGTGGTTGACAACGATTTTGCATTAAAATGAAAACATTTCATCGTTAAATGCATATAAAAATGCTTGTGTGTAATTCGTTGAATGCATGAATGGATTTGCACGCATTTTGTAGCGTTGTATTTTTCCTTTTACTTTAATTAATGCAAGAACGATGCAAATGAGAGGTGTAACATTGACATATTTTGCTTTCTCTTATCCGCAAATCGTACAATTATGTTTCGTTATTTATTTTTAATTAAATCAAATATGTTATGTTAAAGGTAAATTTTCTTAGCAAAATATATGATAAACTCTTAATTTATCAAATCAAATGCGCAATAGTAACCCACTTTAGAGAGTTATTTCAAGCAAGCTTTGGTATAGGAATATAACTCGAACAATGGTATCAGCAAAGCTCGTACACCGCGCTATTCTTTGAGCAGACGTGCACCCTACTCTTTAATGAAATATTGTAATGAACAGAGTGCTCAGAACCTGCACCTGAAAATGGCGAAAAGGTATCCAGTGCAGATGAAGCGTGGTGTTACAGATGGCGCGCATTTCTGAAACTATAATGCAGCATCTAAATGCCCTAAATAGTAGTAGATTTGTTTAACAATCCTTTTTGAATCGTTATGATTAGCATATATACACGCATGTATAAGTACAAACAATAAATTAGTACAAGGGTTGAAATGTATGTATTACATAATATATTTTATAAGTGTCCTTTCCTTTCGATAACGGTTAGCAACACTTGATTGTAGCAATAATGTTTTCATTGTTATGGCATGTATTTTTATGCCAACATTATAGAATAAATTGTGATTTTTTTCAGCTTCCGGTTTCAGTTTCACAATTTTGTTGGATCTCTGTTTTATTATGGTTGACATGTAGGCGCAATAAAAAGCAAAAGTATTTTCAAAGCCAGTACACCCCCACACTACGCACATGTCGCCAAATTAAAAGAGTAGCAAATAGCAATAACAAAATTGCCAACAAAACATCACCACCAGCATTAAAATGTAACAAATGATGGTCGAAATTACGGAAACGAATAACAAGAAAATGTGACTGCTTTGAAGTTCGATCCTTAAATTTACATAGAAAAGTACAGAGTTTCCATGCGAGAAGAACTGGTGTTCAGTAGGAGTTTTTTTTTCAAATATTCAAAATGTTTGGGATCACATTATTAATGGTTACACGTCAGCTGTTTATATATTATGTACATATATGTAAATATACGTACATATCTGTTTGCATGACAGAGCTCTATACAAATGATATTAAATATTTTTTATACTCCTTCTTGTTAAGCAAAACAAGTAAGAAAGCTGTATTGCACGAATCTTAAATACCTCTACAAAACTAACGTTAATGTAAATTCAGTTAAATATTTAATGAAATATTAAGAAATCAGCTTTGTTTTGGCACCAAAAATCATTATTAGTCGCTTACATATCTAGAGTTAGTTGAAAGTCGATAATTAAAAGATGTATTTTGATATCACATGTACTTTCTGGTACCGAAAATTGTTTATATATTTATATAGAAATTGATTTTGCTACACATTGACGTCAAATATATGTTGATTCTTTTTTATTTTTATTTTACTATTTGCACCATTTCGGTATCAAAGAGTGTTCTAATTTTGTCTAAAAGTCAAATTTCTTTTAAAACCAGTTTTAAGATGTCTATTTTACTACCATGTATTCATTTCGGTACCAAAAAGCGTTCTAGTTAAACAAAACTGCAATTTCTTTGAAAAATTGAGTTACGTTGTAATTCGGCTATATGTGGGTCGACGTAGAAAAGATATTCTTTTAGCCTTTATTTACTCAGCCATATTCGATTAAACCTTAACCCAAAAACAAACAAAACTTGTTTTCAAACTTTTCATAAAATATCAGTTAAGGATCTCTGATTTTCGATTATATTTAGATATTTGTGAACCGATTTTGCTGAAGTTTAATAGTGAGTCTACCCGATGATGTGACAGAGTTGTACCTAAACTAAGTTTTTAAACAAAAAGATTTTGCCTTTCTTACTGTCTGTTTATTTCGAACATAAGCAGCCATATAAAGAAGTCAAAATGAACTTACGTATGATCCAACACATTCATGAAAAGAAAAATATGGAAAAAAACTGACGAGCATTTAAGTCCAAATCGAAATAATTTGCTTTTATAAACAAAAAATTTTTATTTTTCTTTTCGGCAAAGAAATTAAAATCATCTAAAATTTAGTATTTCTACGTATTTCTTTTCGTTGTGCATAAATGGATTTTGCACTTGTTCGAAAAGGTAATAAGAAAGTAAGAGTCCCGTTTTTGGTCAAATATTTGTTATGTGTGAATGTAGCTTAAAGCTTTTTTTGTGAAAAAAATCAATTTCAACTTAATAGAGACAGACGCACGAACATCACTCAATCGCACTTTTTAGTGCTGATCCCTTATAAGTAGATTCCGAAATGAATATTTATGATTGGCTGTAAAATAATAATAAGTGAAATTGACAAACTTGTTTTATTGGCTTTGATTTTAAAATGAAGCAGAATATTGGATTTACCATCCGATATCAAATTATGTAAATGATTACCTAAAGAACCTTAACGAATTTCGACTCTGTTCTAAGATACCGATGCATGCCGAGATTTCAGATGCGTATTTGTACTGATTAGAATTACATTTATAGGCCAGATGGAAAATGCTTAACGCTTAATTGAAGAAAAATGCCAAAAATACAAGTTTTATGTAATAACTTAATTGCACTAGTTGTTGCTCATAGATCAACTAGAGCTGAAAGTTTGCTTTTATGTATTAAGTGATGAAGGGTGCCGAATATTTTAGTCACTGAAAATTTTGTAATAAAATAATTTTGCAAGAAATAAGCGTTGTACATATCTTCTTAGTACTCTGATAAACAACATGTTTAAACTCGACAGTGGTCTTTCTTTTATATCTATAAAAATATCAAAATGTAATTGGCATTTTGTTTAACGAGGAAATATCCCCAAATTCTACGTAAAAAACTAAGCTGCTAGTTTTTGCGAAATATTATTGATAAATGATTAATGTTTGCTTATTTTTGCCAGCTTTATGTGCTCTAAGCACAAAACAAAATGAATAATTGACGTATGACTCAAATAACAGCAAACGAACTAAAAGCAAACAGTCAACGCATAAAACGCTGAATGAATGAATGAACATTTTAACTGATGTCAGTTATTATCAACCATTGTTGAAAAAACTATTTATGTACATATATACAATATATGTGCCTTGATATCATGACATGTGACGTGGTCATTTAACGACCAGAGATTTTATAAAATTATTAATTTCCAATAATTTGCCATATATCTGAGAGACAATTTGCTTGTTTTTATTTAAAAGGATTCCCAGGGATTGACTTGGAGCATGAAGATAAAATAACCAATACAAGCATAATAACAGCCTTAACATGTACGTATTAAAAGTAGCATTGAAGGGAGCAAAATAGAGAAACACAGACCAAAAAGATTATAGAAAGAAGCATAGAGCAACTGAAATTCTATTTTCCAAAAAAGAAAAAAAAAACATTATTCCCAGCAGCATTTGCTACTAACAAGTATTAAATGTAACAAATATCTGCTGATCTAATGTTAACCAAATTCTTTGATGCTGCTTGTCTTCCCTTGAAAAGTGTGATTACTTTGAGTGCAATGTATAATTAAATTGTTGTAAAATAAGCATTAAATCTAAAATTACTTAAAAGCTTGCAACTGTATGATAAACTCATGCGGAAAAGCAACAAACTTAAAATCCTTTGAGTGTAAAATTGCTGACATAAATACTAAATAACAGTTTACTTGTTTAGCTCTAGTTATTTTTTAAACTTACATGCTAAACGAAGCGCATGCAGCTTATATGTGCACATATATTATGCACAACAATATATGCTTTTTCATTAAATTAATTTTGTACGAACATTCACTTTTTCAAATGAAAATTTATAGAATTTGTTTGTGCTTAAAGTTTTGCTACTTTGTCGTGTGCATGTGCTTTAGAGTGCTTTTGTTTTTGCACTGTTTCTTTCAATTATTGTTAAATAAAATAAATAGAGTTCAAAATAAAATTCGCATGTTGGTGTTGCAACGGAAATGGCATCTCTGTTCATCCATGGTACATACCATTTGTTGGGGACTTTTGAGAACTGCTGCTTGCATATTTATTTGTAGTGGTAAATGAGAGTTTAAAGGAATTAATTTTAACATTTCAATCATAACTCAAATACGATTTAATTGTAACGATTTCAGAAACAAAATCAAGCATTTGGTGAATAAGTAGTTTTCCAAAGTTGCTTCGTATGAATTGACATGAAATAACCACCTTTAAAGCCAATACGGAGCTCTTCATAAAATTTAGGCTCTCATGAGAATTGTGTAAAAATCTTACGGAACCCCTGTTGGCGGATTCTTTATACATTTTTTCACAACATCAACAGAATTATGACACATATTTTGTTGCTATTAGGCTTACTACAACACTTGGTGGAGTGTTTTATTGCGTCACGGAATTTTTGACAGTTGAAAATTCAATAAATGTATAAAGTAGTAACCTTTTGATTTCAAATAAATTTCTCTGATTCTACTTAAGCAATTTTACCATGCAAGTGGCTGTCATATTCGGAAATATCCTTAAAACCTCACTGTTTCGTTTGTTGAAAAGAAAAGGGATATTAACTAATAGTAAGTTTCTATACTGGAAGAACTCAAAACTTTTGCTCAACTGAGTGAAATAATATTGTTTGAGATTGTATAAAGCAAGTTTCATTGTAGAACACATCATTTCTACAAGACAAATTGAATTACCTCAAGCTGGCTGTATGAAAAATGCTTTTAATTCAATAATAAAAATTTTTATGTACTTAGATTCATTTTGTTTAAAATTTATTTTTGGTATAGTTTTTGCAACTTAAAAAGTTTTCCAACTTATTTTCTTATGCACTTGAAATGTGGTACTACTTGTTTGGATGAAACACACTCTCGTCATCTGAAGTAGCATACATGCGTCTATTGCATCAGAGCAAAAGACCTTGCAGTTTTTTCTATCCATATTTCATTAATGCAACGAAACTCTTCAGTATACTGAAACACGTTTTCCCGTTCAATTATCTAAATCATTCACTATTGTTCCAAGCAAAAAATGAAAACTCAAAACAATTAAAATGAAGAAAACTGCTTTTAGCTGTTGCTAAATAAGTGTTTTTAAAAGTTAAGAAATTCCTGTGCATAACTGGAATGACAAATATTCTAAAGAAGCCAACGAAGGTTAACTAAATAGCTTCTTAACTGGGCAACAACCAGCTTACACTGTCTAATTTTAATATATCCACCTGAAATATGTTTCGTTTAACTTTAATTTCGGGTAACCGCACTACGAAAAGGGTGACCAAACGTATAATTGTCAACTTTGTTTATATTAAAAATTACTAGAATAATTTAAATGTTTGACTGCCTGACTTAAAGAGGGTACTGAATCAGGGTAAAGTTTTTCTATTAGTGTGTTTGAGAAGGTAAAAAATATCGTAAGTATTGACAACATAATAGAGCATAATATCTTCTCATGTTCTTTAGCTATTTTATAGCACAGACGACTACTGTATTTTATGTTGTCTATTTCACAAATGTATGTAAAACACACTTTTAAAAGCTACTACATCTTAGGCCACAGTGAATTATTCAGCAGTGTATACTCTTGTATGCTTAAACCTAAAACTAAGCAATCTTACTGTATCACAATTTGTGCCCTTTTTTCTTTGTGAAGTGAAATGAAATGCAAACACCTTGAAGTAAATCATAATTAATCTCTTAGTTAAATAAGAAAAAGCTCTCGTTTCATCATAAATATTTCTTATGTAGTGGGCGCACTTGTTTCTCCTGTTTGGTTTTCGGAAATTGCGCGTCTTATTCACACTGGTTTGTTGATTTGTCTCCATTAACTGTATCATTATATCAAGAAATTTCATTGTTGAACACGTTGCCGCCACTTTTCAATGTGAAGGCATCGCACACATGCAGTTACAATGATATAGAGATATTCTATTAAAACCATCTTAAGACTTTTAACTACGTTGCTGGGTCTGTAAATACATATATATTTTGCAAATTTGTTAGCAAAATTAATTTCAGTGAAATCAATGTGTGTAAATTATTTCGATGTATGTATTTATGATGAAACTAATTACAAAACTTGCATTAGTATTATCATTAGAACTGGTTGTAGATTTAATAAGAAATTCAATATTTTCTTTGTTAATAAATTCTATGAAATATATGATCTTTAATGTACTGACGTGGTGTGGTATGACGATACATTGCTCTTTGAAATTTTACAGTGAATTTGTATCGTATTTAAATTTAACAAAATTAAAGGACTAAAACAAGCACAAGTTAAATCAGCATAGAATCCTCCACAAACATGCAAAGAGAACGTAAATACAGTTTAATACAAATTTACTGCTTTAACATACCACTGCAAGCAAACTCATATACTCATGTGAAATGGTTTATTGAAGGTTTATCCTATTTCAATATTATAGTTAATTTCATCTTTTGCAGTGGCAACAAACTAAAGACTTACTACTTGTAAATAAAGCTTAGGTTTCAAAATGCATCACACGGTATGGGAGTGTTTTGTTTTGGCAATAAATGTAGAACATTTCAGACGGAAGTTAAGAGTTGCATGAACAAAAATGCAGCAACAAATTTAAAGGAAGCGAAGCGAGAGAATGAAAAAATATAAAGACAATAAAATGTAAGCCACCTACTGTTTAAAGCTGCATTTACGACCTCATATAGAGTACAATCATGCATGCATGCATTGTTTTATATTTTAAATATATACAAAAATTCTTTCATGTACACCCACACACATGCTGTATCCTGCCATGCTGTGAGGGGCAGAGTGTGGCTTGTTTTTAGTTTTATATTGTTTTATTTTAACATATGTATGCATGTGTACTTTTATGTTTTTCTTGAGCTAAGTGTTGAATTCTGTACAGTATAGAGCAAACAATAAATAAAGATAGTGAAAAGATGAAAATTGCAATACTATCATAAACACACATATACAAACTATTACACACCACACACACTTCACATTTGAAACAGAGGAAGTCTCTGCATCCATATCCTGTTTTAATCTCATACGTTCAATTATTGAAAGAAAGCAGTCGTGTTTAAAACAAATACTTATACATTCAGTGGAAGAGTGCAGAAAACTCCCACTCTGTTACGAGATGATACCAAAAAAATTGTTTTATTTAAGTACTGGCAGAAAACGAATAGAGAAAAATAAATTAAAATAAAAATAGATGAGAAATAACGGATTTACGGCAAAACAAATTTTTCTTTATCATAAACAAAATATCTGCTTTAATTTTCTTCAGAATTTTATTGCACAATATTATATAAAGTCTAAATATGTAAAGAAAAACCAGCATGTAAATAAACAAAGTGTCTTATAACTACACAGCAAATATTATCCCATATCAAGATTTGGTAGATTTTCAGGCAAAATTATGCTGTACGTTAAATTTTGCAGGTTTATTGGAATCTTATCACATACATACATACATACACCATTTATGCCAGTTTGTTTGTCTTGGTCATGTCGACGTTGACTTCTTTTAATTATTTTATGGGGAAATAACAGATAAAACAATATTTAAGAACATGAAACGAACTATTCCTTTTAAGGTCTGTATACCAATCTCTCCAGCATTCAGGCATCGATTTTTTCATTTATTTGTACACGGAAATCTAATTTCGTTAATTTATGTAGAAAATCCTTTTGCTAAATTTTCGAAAACGTTTTGTGATTTATATCTTCGTTTTTTACACGTCTAACAACTGCTAAAACAGAAAAACAATTCTACAGCTATAATTTGACTGGCATAAAGTACCAAAAATCTGGAATTGGCAAGAAGTATAAACGATGTCCTCGTCAAAACGCGCGATAGCTTATTTAATCTACTAATTATTTTGTAATACGTTTACTTTAAAGTTTTACACTTTCGCAAAGTTTCTAAAATTACTTGGAATTTAACTGCGATGTACAGCAAAATTAACAGATAATATTGCACTGCTAAAAAAGATTAAAAATTTAATTTAAAGAAACTTGAGGAGAAGTTTCTTTCCAAAATCTTTATCTCATTTTCTGCGATTTTTCTGTTACATGTTTTTGAATAAGCAGGGTCAGTTTTGTTTTTTTCTTATAAAATTTACTTTTTAATTACATTTTTTAAAATCCTCGACGTTTGTTTCATAATTTCATAAGAAAATTGATATGAAACTGTTCCTTTATTTTGATTTTTTCAATTTGAGTATTACACAAAACAATTAAACGTCTTAGGCAAAATATGAATAAATGGTATCTTTTGCAATCTTCATACTCACAACTATCTATAGACAAAGTTTCAATTATTTTGTTCGATCTTTCTGAATTGCTTTTTGCAAACCCTTTTGAAATTACAACCTCGATGGTATGAAAGCTTAAAAAATTAACTTCATTATTCCAATAGTCGTCATCATCGTTCATCATCGACACCAAAATGATGCACTTGCCCAATTGTTTCGGCAATAGTCTATCGATTTTGAAAGGGTTTATTAATTCCCTTGCATGTTATATAACAAATATCAATAATAATAAAAAAATTATTATTGATTTTTCCAAATACCAGTAAATAATCTACAAATAATTATTGGATTACAAGGTCCAAAGGAGTACTTTTTGAAGTACTCCTATGTAATGCAGGTATAGACCATTTCATTGTGCTTTAAGTTTTTTGTTAAAGATTTGGCAAACTAGAACAT
>BGZK01004768.1:0-11697 GCA_005406025.1 Eumeta japonica | reverse complement strand
AAAGGTAACTGAAAAATAAATATTTGGCAATCAGCAAAATTGTCACTTCAGTTGAGCAAGTGATCTGTTAAGGGTGTGTTAAAAAACACAATAACACAGAAAAAAATAAATTTCTTATTCTATTACTAAATTCGTAATCCCAATTACTTTTTTGATTGCAATAGGACCTATCACAAAATGTTCAAAATGATTATACTATCTATAACAGGCAGTAATAGAATATGACAAAACATTTATTTAGGACGCAAATATGTTTGTATGTATACATGTAGATTGCCGTGTATACGTATGTACATACACACATATAATTATACCATAAATACTGAAAAAAGCCAACAAAAACAATAATAAAATCAAAACGAATTATTAATTGGAGAAAAAATGTTTTACAAACAAATATTTGTTAAGAAAAAAAAAAATGGTCATATTTTTTTCTGTGAATGAATGAAAAATAATGAATTAACAAATAAACGCATGATTGCATTATAAATAATGAAAAATAAATATATTTTGTCATCCTGATTTTCACTCCATTATAAAGCTAGCAAAAATATTTTAAATCTGTATTTGCGAATCACCGGTGAGTCGCTATTTGTGATTCGCTCACGAATCGACGGCTGATCACTATTGGCGAATAATAACCTGCAAATCGTAACCGGCAACAAGCGAGCGTTTTAGCGAATCGCCTGACGGTAGTTTTGTCAGCATCGCCATTAATCGCCGCCATTGTACACAACTTGCCGGCGTTTCGCGGACGAAAATTCGGCGATTGAAAATGTTTGCAGGAAAGATATCCTATAATTCACAGTATTTTTATTGCTATTATTTTCATTATATCACTTCATTTAAAGCTTGAGGTTGCTTCAGTTTTAAAATAATAGTCTTTTATTTTATTTTATGCCATTCAATGTGCGGCTTTAGATGTGTTCCTCAGGGTAATTTTTTTTTTAATTAAATTTGCAATTTCGAATTTTTAAAGTGACATTAAGCAAATCCACAGTATGTTAATTTGTTAGAAAATAATTGGTTTATAAAATTCAGTGATTAAATTTTCGCCTACAGAAGCTTTTCGGAATTGAAATATATTTTTCTTGAACAGTCGTAAAGCCGCTGTAGGCTGAAAGACATCTCTCACATCATCGTAATTATTTAAGTGCGGTTAAAGCTTTCGAGAGATTTGCATCTCACTCGCACTAATTGATTGATTTGTCTTAGTTTACTGTATCGTTAATGGTCATTTTGAAAATCTGCTACTACTCGTAAAGCGTAGGTTGCAGAAATCTAAAGTTTTCTGTTAATCTGGTGCAGCAGGTTAAGTTACCCGCCATATTGTAGATATTATACTTCTCTCTCAAATTCACTCTGTTAACTATAATTTAACAATTAAATAAATTTCTTTGTAATTAAATCTTTGTTGCTGATCTGTTTGAGACGTGCAAATGAAACAAATCAATAATAATTGAGTGTTCATTTTCTTTTAGTCGCACAATGTATATTTTCATTTACAAAAGTTACTTATAATATTATGGTGTGATTTAGAGCTTGAACATTTTGTAATAAATAATATTCCCTAGTAAAATAACAAATGTTAAGCAGCGGAAGGGCTGAATTACTAGAAATATTTGTCACCAGTTATTCCTTGTTGGTCTTATTATTGAGTTTAGTTCATAGAAAAGAAGAAAACAAGCAACTTCTTTAAATGACTTTAACCCCATTTTATTGGTATTAAGTGTAAATTCAATTTGAATAATTGTTTTAGCTTTACAAACAAGACAAAACTATACTATCTTTTCAATCTATTCTAATTCTTTATAAGCATATTAACAAACTTTTAGATGTATTTTTTTTTTTTTACTGATATCACTACCCACAGCAAACACTATAATTTTTTGACTCCCATTTACTACAGCAATTTTATTGTAATGAAAAAAAATAAAGAAGTAGAAACTGCAAACTGCTATCAGCTGTATGCACCCAATTAGATATTGGTTTAAGAGGAGAATGACTAAATTGAATGAAAGGAATAATCAAAATCAACATCAGATACCTGCAAAGGACACACACACACAGACACACAAATAAAAATATTTTAAATGCAAATAGAGAAAGGCAGGCTGACCAAATAAGCGAACAGTCAGTCATACCACCCAGTGGCCAATTGGTTGGTCTTGGAAAGCAAACAAAATATAAAATTTGCAAAACTGACCAAAATCTGTTATGACGGGTGAAAGGATCAAAGTGTCATTTACACAACCAATTGCTTAATGTTTTGACTTTTTGTTGCAGACAAGTTTGTAACTTTTGTTTTTGTTCTGTTCTTTCTTTGTGCTTGGGTTTTCTTTTACAAAAAGAATATATTAATAACTGTGAAATAAATATACAAATTTTGAGGAGTAGTGAAAACAAAAATTTAATAAAATAAACTTTGAGCATACATTGCCAAACAACAACAACAACAAAACAACGATTGCAACAAAAATAAAGTGTCGATTTGCAATGATAAAAACTAGAACTGGGAGAAATTAACAAAAAGAACAAGCATGAAAACTAATAAAAATAAAGCAAACAACTTTTTGCACTGCAAACTTAAATCAGATGACGTTATTATGGAGACAGTGGGTTTGAACCCATAAAAAAAAACAATTTGTTTCTATAATTGGTTGGCAAGAAAAAAAATTATTTTCCAAACTTGTTGTCTTCTGCTCTAACATAAATCAAATTTCCAATCAAAAAGAAATTTAATAAATAACCATGAAATACACACACACAGATTTTTTTAACAACCCACTGTCTTTTGCAAAAATTAATGTGCACATTATATCTAAAATAAAAACAAAAACTAAGTACGTACGAACATGTCCATGGGACAATTTTGAGTTTAGCTTAAAAACTTATAGACAGCTCAACTACATACATACAATTTCACATACATACAAACACACACGGATTAAGTGTATGCATTAAATCCTTGTAGATTTGGAACAGACAAACTCATACGAGTCTGTAGCTTTGCAAACACTTTATGCAATTTTAGAGAAAATTGTGTTTGGCACTTTGTTAATGTCTGTGGCACATAGAGTTCATGGCAAACGAGAAAAACCGGGATACAAGAGCAATAATTTCACCTGTAATTGAATTAATCAGAAGCAATGGATAACTAAGGATTTTCTTAATTCGCTAGATATTATTAATATTGATACAAATTATAGAAATTATGTTGTGTACTTCAGTAATCAATAAACGTGTCATATACATTTTAGCCCAAAAGTATGCTGGATAATGAAACAACGTCGGCGACACCTGACGTAAATTAAGATAAGTTTACTAGCTGTTAAAATTTAGCTCTCGAAGCTGTCATCTGGAAGGTGGTAGATAGATTCGGTAACGCTGAGCCAAGTATAAATAGTGGTGAAATTTTGAGCTCGTAGCCAGTGTTATTTTCAATATTACATTAGGTGCAAAGTGATCATAAAATGGTTTTATTCTAAGAAGAGTGTGTTTATAGTAAATCAAATTGTAAAGCAGACCGTAACTAGAAAAGAATCCTTATAAAGCTTCCTAAAGGTAAAAACATAACAATATTAATTAAACGTTCCAGCAAATTTCCGCTTCTAGGTGCGAAAGAATGCAAAAAAGTAATAACCACTTTGAAAGCAATTTGATTTCCATATTTTTCAGAATATAAATTTGTGATTCCTATTTTTTTAATGAAAGCTTCTATATCATTAAATCTCGAACTGGTTTATTTTTACTTTTATAATTTATGAGATATTTTAATAAACTCAGTTTTGCTTTCTCAATTTTTTCCTTCAATAAAAGGCTTTTTCTGAATAATGCAGCGATCGATAATTTGTTTAAAGAAGGCAAGAAAACTAAATTTAATGACTTATTAGCTGGGACATAATCAGCTGTTTCATATCCGCTACGATAACCATCAGCATCCATTTGCTGCGAACTCCGACTTCATATAGCATGCAGTTGCATGTAGTAATACTGAGACTACTCAACAAACATAGTTTTAATTTAATATCTGTCTATATTTAGTTTGTATCAATCGGTTGCAATTTTCATCGCAATTACAAGTTTTCTTCAACATTAAATTATAAAGCACGGCGTCTAATAAAATTATTAAAACACATTCAGATCCCAAACTTTGATAGATATAGAATGCAACGATCTCAAAAGGTTTCTATCGATCTAGATACCGATATAGATACCAAAATATCGCCATTATATAAATTATTTGCCTCTTACGACACGTTCACATTTATCAAATATTTGTCGAAGAAAACGTAACCACTAATTGCTGATTTGATTTTCTTTTAGTAATTTCGTGCTTACAAACATATAATACCACTTCTCTCTATTACCGAACATTTTGTTTGATTGTAGCCGTTCAAATTATAGGAAAGTGCTAGTTAAAAATTCTTCATAATTCAATTTTTAGGGTTCCGCACTGAATAGTCAACACAGAACCCTATTGCTGAGACTACACCGTCCGTCCGTCCGTCCGTCACAGGCTCCATTTTTCGAAATGGTAAGAGCTAGAGAATTGAATTTTCACAAGATGTTGCATCGTGCCGCTACAATAACAAATTCTAAAAACAAAAACAACATGAAAACTACGGGGTTCGCTCATACAACAGGTGTCCCATTTTAAGGAAAATTAACTGTAACTTTTGAACCATAAGAACTGGAGAGCTGAGATTTTCAGAGGATGTGGTACAATAACAAGTACCATAAACTAAAATGTGAATCATCTTTATACACATTGTTAGTGAGTACGAAACCCATCATGTGCGAGCTTGCCTCGTACTTGGCTGAATTTATTTATATTTAAATTTAGTTTGACTAATTCTTTGTTTTGTTTTAAGTATCGATAAACTGTGGAATCTGAAATTTCAGATCAATGTTGATAGGCAGGTAACTAATTGCTGCGTTTTAAATTGGATTAGTGTTGCTTTAGCCGAAATAAATAGGCATATTTACATATTTCTACCATTCCGTCAAAGATATTAAAGGCTTTACGGCAAGCAAATTGATTGCCCATACACGAAGCCATATGTGGAAATTTTATTTCAACACCTATATTCTTTCTATTCCATTTAGTACACCAAATTAATACACCAAATACAATATATTTATTTTATTTTATTTTATTTTCTTTATTGGTATTCATTTATATATCCATTACGATTTGTTTGAAAGCATGTATGTACTTGCCCAAAATATGAGCCAATAAATAATAGTGGTCACGCTATTTGCACCAAATATTTGTTTCATTAAACGTACTTTTAATAACGAATTGGTTTCTATGTCAAACTAATATTTGTTGTATTAATTTTGGCAACAACGTTCATCAAGAACCCCAAAATTCCTCAATTCTAATATGTGTTAATCGTGTTAAGAAACCCTACATTTGCTATAACAAAAAAAAGCGTCTCTGTTAGCTGGTGATTGCATTTAAGTAATAACAATTTTAACAATTTAAAAATATTTTGCTAATTTTTATTTTGTTTTTCCTTCTTCCTTCTTGCTTTCATCTTTTTATCATCCAACATTTTCAACGTCCAAACATGCATAAATGACAAAAACACAGTGAACAAAAAAACAGAAAAAAAAGAGTGAAAAAGTACGACCATAAAATGTTAAAGGATAAAGTTTGGAATTTCCAGTTGTTTAGCTGTAGAATGAGAAAAAGAATTTCGTGGATGTATTTGATATTGTGTATATATGTGTGTGAGTGTAAACGGTCTAAGCAAACTGTAGCTTTTGGGTAAATGCTTTATTAAGCCCTGAAATAGTTTTTAATTAAAAGAAGTTCCTGCAAATGTTTCTCAATTCATAAATTATTTAAATTATGCAGTTTAAGTAGAAAAATTTGAATTTTCATGCTCGATTTTATTTAGATGTGGCCAAAAGTTAATTTTAAACTGGGCTGAGTAAATATTTTTATGAAATAAAACATTAAAGGTTAATATTAGCGTGTGAAGGATAAATAATCTGAATAAGCGAGTGCTCATTTCAAGTTAAATTAAAATAAACTTTAAAGTAAAGCGCCAGTTAATAAATTAAAAAGTTCTTTTCATTATTAAATGAAAGAAACTAAAAATGTTATAACTCTAGGCTTAAAATAGTGCACCACTTTTCGCCATTCCAAGAAAACAATACAAATCTTTAATTTATGTTAATATTATTGAGATATATTTAAAATAAAATAAAAGAAAAATAAAATAGAAGCTAGTGTTCTTGTTTATTTCTTTGATTTTTCTTATAAAACGTGAATACATACATTGTCTTACATTTACATTTTCTTGATACATTTTTCTTTTTCTTTCACTGTTTTCCACAATTTTTACTTTTGACACATTTTGCAGTTAAAACATGTATTTGCTTTTAGATTGCATTATTGCGACTAAACCGCAACTTTATATGAAGGCGTGTCATGGCATACAGGACGAGATAAAAGTAATTGTACGTTTTTTTATTCTTCAAAATTTATGGTGCCCAACAGATGCTAAAGCGACTCTAAGAAGAAATCTCGCTGTCAGCGATAATAATAATTCGTTAACGGTTATATTTTGTTAATTTTCAGCCACAGTCAGGATTCATTCGGCTAACGAATCAATTCATTAAACTAGCAATTCAATTCATTATATCCATGAAAAATTTATAAATCGAATGAAAAATTTGATTATATTAACGAGAACACATTATGAAATAATGATTAGGAAGACGATTCATGACATAAATTAAGTATAAAATAGCAGTGCCCGTCTTAATCCCTTCCCAAAGAATCGTTTCTTGCGTCAGAAAACAGCAAATTTTGTTGTCAGCCTTTAAGATGTATAAGTTTAGAAGTTAATTAGATTTTTGTTGGTGAATCTTTTCGAGAAAATTAAATGAAATCTTCAATTAAGAAGTTACAATACCGGTATCAACTCATTTGTATAGGAACAAAGGCAAGTGAACTGTTTACTTTGCATTGCTTTTGAAGTTTCTTAACTTTTCGATTTAACTGTTTGTTTTAAAGAACTTTATGACGATAGTGTGACACACACTATCATTTGTTAGATTCAAGTTATTCATGAAGAAAAATACGAATATGCAAGTTGAAGTGTAATAACTCCAGGGTTTTTCTTGTTCTTAAGTTACTTTAATGTAAACTGATTCAGTAGAAAATAATTGAATCACACCTCTATTTTATGCATCAAACCAAAACAATAAAATCTTTTAACAGAAATCAAATACAAATAAAATAGATGAATTTTGTGTCGTAAAAATTAAGTGGACGTCAATTAACAATGATAATTTAAAGTGATATATCAAGTGACACAGAGCTAATGCAAATATTAGTCCGTACTTTAAAAAAAAAAATGCTAGTAAGAGCTTTTCAGTGAATGATGGTCGCTGTAAAGCCATGATTACTAACTTGTTTGTGTATCAAGGATGACGCAACATATCACACAGCTCGTGCCGCAATCAGAAGTATACCGTATTGGCGTAGCAGGACCGATATTTTTATAGAAACGCGCCGCTAACAAAGTACCTAGCTAATTACACTCAAAATTTATCCGAATTTACACACAGCTTTAATTTTTACGGATGTAAATTTGATTTACGTCAGCCCCTGCCTTTACGGCCTAATCTGACGTGTTGTGGTAAAGCATGTTACCTCAACATGCCTGGCATACTTGTCAATGTCAAATTGCAATTTGCTACTCATAATTGTCATGGATTATCAAACCTTGCTAAGTAGTTCGAGCTAGATCTTTTTTTGCACTCCGAGCGTTCCAGAAGGGCAGTACCCGAATTCAACAAGCAAACATCAAACTTTAAACTTACTGGACTCAATCCACCGGTAGCCTCGCACCTGAAGCTCAATCGCAACCCTGAAATCAGCTGTTCGACAGTGATACACACATGCGATCAGGGACTACAAAATCACTCGTCCCCAGGCATCAACCACCGTGGTACCAATATGATCCTCGAATAGGGCTCAAACAGCAGTCCTACGGAAAGACGTGTAGGCATTACCTACCAACTTTAAAGATTTGGTTGTCGAGCTTCTTCTACCCACTACACCCTGAAGGCATAACGTCAAAACTATTTAGAGCAACAATTGCTATTGTTTATTTCACTAGTTTTATCTAAGACTGCTTTTAGACGTTCAAATTTCTCTGTTTAATATTTTGTTGGATTCTCTTTTAAACTTGAACACGCTTTCATACGAGAATTTTTTTATGCTTTTAGACGTTCAAGTTTTAAGGATAGAATGAGCTGTTGAACGAAAAGGGCAGAGAGCAAAATTGAAGAGCACATTCAAGGTTGTATTGCGTTTAACTTACTTTACGTCTCCTTCCCAAAAACTTAATTATTGAAGCTCATCCTTGCCACAAAACTTGAACGTCTAACAGCAGAGTAATTATGGAATATTTTCTTCTAATGCCATTATTTGCGTTTGTCCTGTCTCTTTGACATTTAATGCTGCATCATATTCACGCCAATTCTAAACACAAGTTCTGTGGAAAATTTTATTTCCCCATTTTTTGCACTTAACAAAAACACAACAAATATAGAGAGTTCCGTACCAAAATGTAAGATATCTGAAACTAAAACGGAATATGATGCTTCTTGTTAAATTTTTTACTAAAAAAAAGAATATTTAGAATTAGGTTGATTATTTTGCAAAAAAAATGTGAAGCTAAAAACAAGCCCTGCATTCAGTTATAAAACATAAAAGTGAACAACATTGTTGCATTTTAGGCTCGAAACGTCACTTTTAAGTAAAAGTTTTCAGATTTTATTATTATTATTTTTTACGTTTGCGACTTTTATGAAGAACATGTTTTTGACGTTTTCAATATTTTTCCGTATAGCTGAACTACTTCCTCTCATAATAATTTCAATTAAAATATATCTGTCTGGAACTACGACAACAAAATCTAAAATAGTTGGTGGTGTTTAATAAAATATAAATATAGACAAAGAGTATAAATTATGCTCGTGGACGAGTGGCTTAAACGTCACTACAAGCAGTGCACAGTTGACATCAGTCCGAGTTCAAGACTAAGCTGGATATGAAACGGCAGGCTGTCCCCAGCTAAGGTCGAAATTTTACTTTGCCTGTCTTTTTTTCTTAGCTATTTATCGCAAGCAGTGTTTTAGAAATGACTTTGAGTCCGGCAAAAATTAAAAATGTATGATATACATATACAGTGCACTCGGGAAAACGTCAACTAGTTAAAAACGTTTAATAAAAAGTGTGTTTAATAGAGTTTTTATTGACTATAAATTAAAACCAAACATAAACAAATACAGAAAATGAACAAATGAACAGACTGTATTTGAAGATAGGGGAATCCCAAAGTTCTGAACTAATTTCACAAAATAAATGTGTATGTACACAAGACTGTGTATTTTACTCTTACTAAATGTAACATTTTGTTTTATTTAAAGTTGACGTTTTAGAGCTTTGTGGTTTGGTTGACGTTTTAGAGTATACAATATAATAAATTAAGGGTTGACGCTTTGGGATGTTGACGTAAACGAGTATTGACGTTTACCCGAGTGTACTGTACAAAGCTCAAATAATTTAAAACATTTTATAACAATTTCTTAGAAAAATAAAAAAGAGTGATAGTTTATAAATGTTGGATATAGTTATTGATAACTAGGCATTGAAATTAGACTACTTTTAAGCCAGCCAATGTGATCACATGCCAGTGGTCATATTTAAGTTGTAGCACCGGAGGATTATATTTGGGTTAAAGACAATTGCTTGTCAATTTAAAAATACGTCTCGGTTCTATACTATTAAAAAATTCCCTAATCACTGCTCTTCTCTGCTGGTCGTTGTAAAAGCAACTGGATACGTTTTCAATAAACGAATTAATAGTCTTACTTGAAATTTCTTCCTTAAGTGTTTCTTGGTTACTCAAAAGCAAAACAGAAAATTCGTTAAATAAAGCACTAAAACATCTAAACCAGAAAACTAATTTGTCTTATTAAAAGGAAAACACCAAACAAAAAGCAAATAACAACTGTAACTAAATTAACAACAATTTGTTAATTAAATTGTAACTTCTCTGGAAAAAGAAACAAAACCCAAAGACAACGATCATAACTTTTAAACATTTGTACGAAGAAACAAAGTATTTTGGATGAAACAACTTTAAAGAACTCCAAGATTTATTTTCGTATTAAAAAAAAAAAGAATACAGGGATTGAAGTTAGAAGAAAAGTATAATTTACATTGTATTTTTTTATACAAACTATGCATTTGTAACAAAATTAAAATAAAAACTGCACAACGCTAAAGTAAAACGTAGAACAATGTGAAGAACTCTACAAACTATTACTTCACTTTGTAATATATTTTTTTTTTATTTTATTTTTTATTCTTACTTTTAATGAAGTTACCAAGTACAAGCTGACATTCGAACTGAGAGAAAAAGATGCCTGTGCAGAACATCATTAAAATGAAACCTTCCATAAAATGAAATTTGCATTGTCTGGTTAAAAACAAATTTTAAATGCAAACCATAATTGTTCTGGTTGCAAAACTTTGCTTAAGGATAAAGAAAAAAGATTTTTTTTTCTTTTTCAAAAAGAAAGAAAAAACGCAACAAATTAAAAGTTATTTTAAATGCAAGCTGTGACGAATTTCTGTTACCTGTTTCTCTAATAAATTAAATGAATGAATGACTGAAATGAGGAATTCAAATTTAAAATGACAGAGTAAGTAATTGATTAATTAAAAATTGCTTTTATTCTTTATAACATTCTAATTTAAAATGTAAACTAAATATAAAATTTGTCACAGACATTACAAAGTGTTCAGATTGTGAAAGGTATATTCCATAAATAAATAAATGTATTTGAAATCAATTTTGTTAAAATTTTACATAAAATATTTGAGTTCAAACACATTTCAATATGAGAACAATTGCTAATAGAGACATGCAATGCTATGTGTGATCATGTATAAATTTTCTCAAACTAAGCGTAAGTGCATGAACGTGATTTAAAATTGTAATTTTATGCGTGATATTGATTATTGGAAAACTTTTCAGTTTCACCACAATGTGTCTACGCTTAAATATTAATTATAGGATTCTCGGTAACAGAAGACTAGCGGTTCTCACCATATTCAAGAAAATAAATCAAGAGAATTGTATTTATCTCTGGACGAACTGCCTCTTTTTTGTAGCGATTTCTGCCTTTATAATAAATTAAATAATTTTTTCATATTATAGCTACTTAATATTTTTAAGAATATTATTACAAATTTTTCATAATTTAAAACCTTACATTCTTAAAAACTTAAGATTTTGAATTCTTAAGAATCACGTTCGCCTTTATGGTAACAAATTTAAATAAATAGACCTACATATTTGTACTTATAGTTATCGGCAAATTGTAATAACGGCCCAATCAATTAATTTTATATTTTAATATATTTAGCACATTGTTCACTAAGGCCTTTCGCATAATTTTATAATCAGTCTTGTAAATAAAATATTTTGTTGAGACAATGGTGTCAAAAAGTTGTATTTTAATCAGATCTACTACATTAATTGGACCTACATCAAAGTTTATCATCAGGAGTCTCACTCTCTCTCGCTAGATTTTTCCAACCATATTATTTAAGCCAGCACAAACCTGCCAAGTTTTTTCTTGCCTGCAAAACATCCA